>DWAN01004661.1:0-11951 GCA_018230445.1 Heliconius hewitsoni | reverse complement strand
AATTCGGTGGAAAATGGGGAACGGAAGTGGCTTAATAGGAACAGAATATATTTAATACTAGGTTCTCAACTTCTCTATGACTACACTCAGTAGGTACTTTAAATTTGCTTACGCACGTCTATCCTGCAATATTATGTAATATACAAGACAAGGTAGAATAAAAACATTACGGCGTTTATTAAAATATTATAGCTGAGCTCTTACGCCATCTCCATAGTGGCTTATCTTTTGTGTTTTATTTATTAGGAGTTAATTTCAATATGCTTTACACGGCATTAATCTTTTGACAACAATATTCTTAGTAGTCCTTAGTTTTTCTGGATTTATTAAGAAATCTACAAGACTTTAACTATTCCAGTCTTTCTTTTTGAGTATATACAAAAACTTAGTAAATTACACGTGACAAAATTAAGCGGATTTGACTTCACTTATTGATTTATCGATACATTTTTTTCTTGAAATGTGACAAATTTTGATATTTTTAAAAATATTTATATAAATACATAAAGTGCCATCCTCGTCTCGAATGCCATTTTCTTTAAATCATCAGTCAATTTTCTTTGCAATGTGTAAATTTACTAAAAATATTTTTACATAATTAAATATCACCGAAAATTTTTTTTTTACTTTGACTTGATATTTCCTGCATAAATTTGAAGGCTTTAAGCAAACTCTGCTTAATTAAAATCGATCATAAAAATAATTTAGTATGAATATTTAATTTCTTACAATAAGTGTACCTACCATACATGTTTCGGTGAAACTTTTCCGATACAAAGTGACAGCGCAAAGCCAAAACTACTGGCTACCTATGCCAAGGTTTCCAGATCTATACGACTTAGGTACCTTCAAAAAGCACATTTATCTCCACTTAGCCTGCAACAAAGCTGTAGCTAGGTGTTACACGGGGTCGTGGACGGCGGCGATCACTTAACATTAGGTGACCCGTACGCTCTTTTTCAATTAAAAAAAATAGTAAGCATAAAAAAATTTCGTAGGGTTGCTGATAAGTAGAAAGAAGAAATCAAGAGAAATTTCTACGCAAACGAAAAAAAAACAGAATTCTACAGTCTACGTAAACGTAGTCATCATTTAAAACGAATTTATTATATATAGGTTTAGGTATTTAAAGCTAGCAACAGAATGCTAGTTTTTCATATAATTGTGATACGGTAGAGTAACCTCGCTCGCCTCGTATTAATTCTAAATAATATTAATTGCACGAAAATATCATTTAATAGACAAATATATTTTATCTACAATATAAAATGACTTTGTGGCGCCATTGTTAAAAACATTGAAATCAGAGACGGATTACTTAAGTAATTATTTTAAGAAATATTAAAATGTGAACATTAAGAAAAATTTTATATCATACTTAAATATAAGAAATTTAAATTTCTTGGTAATTATAATAACTTTTTGCTACTGTAACAAGATTTCGGATAGATTTGTACTGGCTTTTGCCTGTTAGTTCGTCTGCGTCTAAAAGTAATTTTAGAAGAGGATTTAAGTGTAATTTCTAACAGTAATTGGTATCAGTCTTCTATTGTGTATTTTATGCGGTTTTGTTGAGTGGCGGAACTTAACGCAACGCTTTGCCTCAACAACAAAGCAAAGACTTAAAAATATGAATTTAAATAAATATTTCATTTCCTCGAGTGGGGATCGAACCCACAACTAGTTGCGTTTATTGTCACACGCTTGCTCCTGCGCCGCGACTGGCCTCAATATTTCAAGTAGGAAGGCATTCATTTATGTTACAAATATGTAGGTATATTCCTTCGAATAAAGTTTTTATCCACATTCATCTGATTATCTTATGTCAAAGATGGAATCTGGATATAGGACTCTTTATGGTGTGGATAGGAGATAACCTACGGAGTAAGAAACTGGAGGATCTAGAGGACATCTTTTGCCGAGAGGCAGAGTCCTCTAGATGAGTGAAATAGAGACGTCATATGCAAAAGTTGGCAATGATTGAAATTGAAGAGCTCAAAATTGAATCCTCAGATTAAATAAATTTCCACAGTGTCATGAGGGTGCCTGTCTTCATAATCATAATATTAGCAAAAATTTGGATTTTAAATTTAAAATATGTAGCAAGAATTCTGACATTTTATTTTCTCTATATATATATGTGTTAAGATATGTTTTATTCATTAGAATATCTTTCTATGAAGTTTGAGATTAAAGACTAGATAGACTTCTTTACGACAATTCAGTTAAAATAAAAAATTAAAATACAAATAAATCGCGCGGGTTCAAATCCCGTTACGTTAATAATTTTATATAGTTTTTAGATTATGTTTCTTTTCTCATTATGGAATCACATTTATATATTAAAATGCTATACTAGGTTAAATAAGTAATCCTGGTAATATCCCAATACGCCAAATATTCTTAGGATAATAAAATAATTTGGAATAAAAAAAATCCAGAGCTAGCAAAAAAAAAACCTTAAATTCATAGCTTAGCAATATTAAACTATTATTACATCATCTTATATAAATATAAACATTTTACTAACCTAAAAAAATAATAATATATTCTCAAATTGTCTTATCGCTCAGATCAAAAATAATGTGTTAACAGACTTTGTTATAAAAAATCAACAGTCACACTTAAAATGTAAGCTTTAATTACTTTAATTATTGTACAGAAATCATTTTCCGTACAAAACAATAATAATTAACATAAAATATGACATATTATGTCAAATTAAATGATATTATATGCATTTAAATTATATCGTAGAACCATTTTAAGCTTAAAATTTTAATATAAAATAGAAATAAATATAACTAAATAAGTAAATTAAATATTATCATTTTAAAACTATTGTTGTTTTGTACAATGACTAAGCTAATTAAACAAAGGAATTAATTTAACTAAGGTATTTTTTTAGTTATATGAAGTAAGATAAAAATTGGTTCGTTTCCATCGAAATTCGTGAACGGAAACTGGAGAACACAATAATGTCTCGCTAGATTATACTGAAAAAGTATATAAGAAAAATTTTTTTTTAGTACTGAAGCTTTATTTTCTTTCTTCACCTTCAGGCTTTAATGACAGAAATAACAGAACATACAGGAAGAACCTAGCGTCGACACGACGTTCTTATTTTACCAAAATTTGAGAAATGCCATGTTGACTGACGCTACTTACGTGGAATGAAAAAAAAAATAATTCCCATAGTTTACAGTCTGACGCTGTATCAATGCGCCACGAGGGTTTCTTTATAATTATGTCATTATATTTATAGAAAAATATTTGAGGCCAGTCGTTGCGCAGGGGCACAAAGTGTGACTGTAAAACCGACCGATTGTGAGGTCGATCCCTACTCGAGGAGATGAAATATTTACTTAAGTTTATATTTCCATTTGTTCGCTCTGGTATCGAGGCAAAGCGCGGCGTTGAGTTCTGCCACTTAACACGCAATGCCTCCAGAATTCGGCAGAAAGTTCGGAACGAAGTATCTTAAACTAGGTTCCCTCTGCCTACCTTATTGATTTATTTTGATTTTTTAAAATTATTTTTAAAAGAATAGCAATATTTCTGTATTTGGTCAATAAACTTTGGACTTGGTAGAAATATAAATACAGTTAAGTTAATTTTCAAGGCAAACATAACTGTATTTAAAATTGTTTGGAAATTTAAAAAAATAAAACTAGTTTCACGACTAAGAAGATTGGATGTAAAATGAATAAATATTTACAATATTTTAAGAGCTCGTAAGACATATTGACTTAACGCCTTAAGTGACCGCAAAAGTAGTCTAATGACTAAAAGTTTACTTGAATTGAAAACTAAATATTTTTTTTTTCACTCTTGTATTTGTTCTTTATGTTTTCTACAAATGAAATGAAAGTTGGTAACTTCAAAGTAAATAAAATATTTTTTTCCTAACGTTTCATAATTGGTTTGGATATGATCGGAATTGGTTATAAAATCGCAACTGCTACCATCACGTTTATTTTTCAATAAGTTTCATCTCGATGTTTAATTTTCATAATGAAGAAGTTATTACGAGGCTATCTTGGCAGACTAAGAAACTGTCTGACAGAACAAGACGACTGTCACGAGCCCATGGGATGGTATTCCATGGAAAAATACTTCTATACTTATTTCATGGAAAAAAATGCTTATTATTAGTTACTAGGTGACACAACGTGGCACCCGCTTGTACAACAATCTAATAACATTATCATTTTAAAGTCAATATCCATATATTGAAAGCTAATGATTTAGACAAGTTAATAAAATACTTATTTTATAGTAAGCAATCGGTTCAGCTATTTCTGAGATTAGCCTGAACAAACGCACTGATAAACAAAAAGACAAAAAAAACTATTTTGGGTTCTATAATTACAAAGGCCCTCTATAATATATCTTCCATGTAGAAACACCGATTCGTTACGATTTCATTATAAGCACAGATTAGGTACATCTAGTTCCGTTCGATACTCTATGGCTCATGGCGCCAAAATAAGCGGAATGTGGAGAACAGAGTGTATCGTTAACTTGTACGGAACAATAAAGAAATATGGGCAACGACAACTGTTTTACAAAGTGAACGTTGAGATAAAATGAAACGCTAGACATGACCTTTGGTCGGTCTGTTCCAGTACTTTAAACCACCTAAACCCTCGTCTTAACATTGGTAAGGGCACTTCTAGCCCTCACGAACGTGTCTTTCATCGTTTAGAGTCTTAAAATTGAAAAATAAAGGAAATCACAATGATATTAAGAAAATATGTGATGAAGCAGTACCTACTCATATAAAAAAAGAGAGTTTTATTATTAGGTTTCTTCTGCTTTACCTGCTTACTAGTGTTCGTATACTCTAGATGCGTAATGCTAAAATAAATTTTGTATATACTTAATACTTACCAGTCATGGCGCTAGAGCAGAAGCGTGTAAACGCAACAGGTTGTGGGTTCACCGATCGAGGAAATAAAATAGTTAATATTTTCATTTTTTCGCTCCATTGTTGAAGGAAAGCGCGGCGTTGAGTTCCGCCAATCAACACGCGATTCCTCCAGAACTCGATGAAAAGTGGGGAGCGAACTCTATCTACCTTTCCTGCTAAACGCGGGATACATCGTGAAGCTATAAAAAAAATCTTTATTTATCGTAATCACATTCAGTGCACGCTAATAAAGTGGTCTGATTTACACTGCAAGGTTGATTGGTGACCGTCGTCTATCCCTCCCAGGCAGGTGCATCGGTGCATCGTGTCTCTACCATAATTAACTTGTCCTTGTATAGAATTATTGCACTACGGATTTGTAAATAAGTTTATTTTAAGATCTTATTAAACAAAAAAATATATAGATATAAAATATACAAATATAAACTAAGAATAATAGTATTGTCGATTAATTTTCAATTTTTCTTTAAAGTCATTAATTACTTAAATTATAATGATATTAATAGGTTACATGTTATATTTTATAAAATATTTAAGATACAAATCCTTAATTCTTTATCAGCGTCACGCTGTATGCCGTGTGTAGCTAGCTAGGCAGAGGGAGCCTAGTGTTAGGACACTCCTCTCCCCACTTTCAACTGAAGGCATTGCGTGTTGAATGGCGAAACTCAACGCCGCGCTTTATAATTATATATTTAATTTCCTAGAGTGGGAATCAAACCCCCAATCTGTCGCGTTTACACGCTTGTATCGCTGCGCCAAAACTATTTTATCTTAGGTGTGGAATAATATTTTAAAAATGTAAAAAAAGATATACATTCCCAAGCAAATATCTTTATAACAATCATAATTATTATATTATTGGCCTCCATTTACTAAATTCTTATCCATATATGTCCATATAAATTTATTTACCGAAGATGAACTTAATGGAATGGAATTTGTAAGTTTTTTTTATAATAAACCATTTATTTACATTATATATAATATTGACTATAATATAAATTAAATGTATATTTTTCAAAAATACATTTTTCCCTCATCTGGTAACCAAGATAAAAAGCACGGCGTTAAGTTCCGTCACTCGAAATTTGAGCGGAAAGTGGCTAGCTATTCTAAGCACTAGGTTCATTTCGCTTACACTGGGTTGGCTACGTTGCGTGAAACTAAAAAAATAATTAAGGAAGACATAAATTTAAACAAAATTCGATTTAATATTAAAGTTAGGTCCTTGAATCAATAAAGCTACCACAAATAACCGTCCTTAGTCGCTACATATGAGTATATAGTGGTATAAGTTATTTATCCTGAACAAAACGTGCTTCCAATAAAAATGCTATATTACGATGCACATTATAACAATAAAATGTGAAAAATTCAATTTTTGCATTAATTTTGTACAGCAGTGCTTTTTTGAAGGTTTTTTTATTACATATTATCTTTTAATACTTTATATTAGAGTAGGTGATTATTTTCTGTTTCTTTATTATTGTGTCTTAATATATTATTTTTATTTTACGCTGGATCCTGTGTATAGCTGTAGTAGGTAACCTAATGTTAAAACACTGCGTTTCTCACTTTCTATTCAATTTTCAGATATTGCGGTTTGCACAAAGAGGAAAAATAATAACAATTCACTCCATAATAGAATCCATAACGGTCGCGATTTTAGTTAGACGTTGTGCCGCTGCGCTACAACGCTCACAAATTCAATCCTTTTAATCAGAATATTGTGAGAGAACATTATCATTTATAGGTATATCTATAAGGAAAATAAAATCATATTTGTGGTTTTATTCAGAGTTCTTCGAAACAAACGGCATAAAAAAATCTTGCCGATTTCACAAATTAAAATATAAAAAAATTAATGAAAAAATACTTGTAAAGCAACTTTCCCGTTTATGCTAAAAAGTGGTAAATTTAAGTTTTTTTACATAAAATTACGAAAAGAGCTCTATTTTATCATGTGACTCACTTACGTATGTATGTTGATTTGACGTTAGTTAATTAAGGTCTCTGGGTATTTTTAGCATTTCTAAATTGTTATTCCACACTAAAGATAGAAAAATAGTTTTACAAAAGTATAAGAATTTTAAAATAGCGGGACTCGAACCCGCGCCGCCGATAACAGTTTGTGCCGCTACTATGTAAGAAATACAATATAAAAATACCCGAAACAGATTATGGTACCGATATCAGCACTTCAATATGTAATCTTTATAGCTACATAAATAAACAAAAATATACTAAAAAACGGTGAAGTTACTTAAGAGGAAAACAGTTACAAGTACTACAGAATTTTGTATGTAAAAATATAAAGTAAATTTAACAGGGAAAATCGATATCACGTATAACGTTTGGAAGTAACTTAATTTGACAGAACTATATCGATTTCATTCAAATCCATCGAAGTGTATCGACGTGTACACGCTAGTTACATTTACTTTTATGTCCAAACTCATAAAACATAGATTGAAAATAAATGTTTTTGGATAGGTGGGCAGAGAAAAACCAATTACGGTACCTGGATTTTGCAATTTAATTCTAACGCTATATCGCAACTATAATAGGCTAGGCAGAGGCCCTTATTGCATAAGCCGTTTTAAGTCTGCGATCGATCTTGAGAGCGATGTTGAGATGCCGTTTTCATTCATAGATGGATTTACAATTTAATTTTACGTCCAGCTTCACACTATATTCCGCATATAGGGAACCCAGACACTCCGCTTCCCACTTTCCACAAATTTTGAATACATTGTGTTTTGAGTGGCGATTGACCTCAACTGGGACTATATGTTCATTTTAAAAATACTCTAATGTTTGACACTTCATTTCATTAAATAGGGCCACCGTGGCACAGTGGGACAGCGCACGACTCTAAATGCGATAATAGTAATTCAATATTTTTATTTCTATATAAATAAAAAATAATTTAAGTAAAATCATTTCTACGTCGGACCCAACGCCGCGAAAAGTAATACGTGGCGTTGGGTCCCTCCAAATAATATGTGATATCGCGAATACAAGAGGACAGAGGAGAATGGGGTGTTTTGGAACTAAGTTTACTCTGCCTTCCGTCTAATTCTAGAACAGTTGAAGTTTAGGTTCAATATTAATTAAAAGGAATTTGTAGGACATTTTTCCAAGTGGGAATTGAATCATGAATCATTACGTATATAACCCTTAACTACCGTTAACTGTCACACCATGACTAATAAGATTTACAAAAAAATATTATAGAATTGAAGCTGCATTTCATAGAACTTTACAATATCATTCATCAGTCATTGAAGTAGTTAAATTTTAAAAAAAAGCTATTACATGTATGTATATTCTATTTAACATATTATCACCTATATCTTTGAAGTGACTCACACAAAACATAGAGTCCATAAGCACGTCTTAACAAGTCTTAAATATTTTTTGCACTCATTTATCACAATTAGACGCCATTTTTAAAATGCAACATTTCTAGCAGTGCAAAAACTAGTTTTAAGTATTAGGGAGAAGAAATTACGCAACGTAAAATAAAAAATCCGGACAAGCATGAGTCGGGCCCGCCCACCGGTTCCGTACAAAAATTGGAGGTCTTGAGCTCTGAAATTCAAGCTTAGCTTAGTCAGAGCCCTTTCATCTGATACGTCACTGGAACTAGCAGCATCTAGTAGAACTAGCTAATATCAAATTTCGCTCCCCTCCTTAGGCTATTATTTTTTAAGATTCAACTAAAAATGTGTAGTTTTATTTTGTTTCAATAGTCAAACGGAAGAACTCTACTAATTTTGATTCCCTTTATATTGTTGAAATACGTGTTTTTGTGATATAAACGGCCATATATATTATAGAAACACGGAGCCGTAGATCTGACAATATGGTTTCAATTTCAACTCGATATACCCTAGCGTTCTTGAGATAAAGGCTCTTCACAGACATACAGACAGACAGACGGACAACAAATTGAAAGTTTCCGCAAAGATCAAAAGATCTAGTGTTGAGACGCTCACGCTATATAGCAACTATAATAGGTTAGGTAGAGGGTAACCTAGGCCCGTGTTTAGATTTGAGATCGTTCTCGAGAGCGACGTTGAGATGCTGTTTTCATTTATAGATTATTGAAACGGCGACTTATTACTAATACGGTGTTAAGTTCCGTCACTTAACATGGAAAAGGAATGTCTTAACACTAGATTTCCAGGTTTCCTCTATCTATACCGCTAAGTGACTCTCTATTCCCTATTTTTCACCCAAAACCATGATATTACATTATTTAATTATATGACGTTTAGCTGTTTTTTTCTAGATATATATTTCTTTTATTATTTTTAACTGACTTCAATAAGAAAATAAGATTATCGTGAACCGATTTCGATGATTTTTTTCATTTGAAAGCTAATGCTAAAACAGCCTGTTTATTTTACTTGGCACCGACTTCAAAATTATATATATATTTTTTAATTATTTTTGTTTAACAAAATCAAAGACGTTTTAAATTTAACTAAAAAGTAATTGAACTAAAAAGTAAATTGTTCGAAGTCGGTTTTATTTTTTGTTAAATAATAATTTATTCATTATCTTCTCCATCTAAATAAGCGTACAATGATTTTGTTTAATTATACTGCTAAGATTTTAAATTATTATTAAACTAGAGTTAAATATGAATAATTTTAATTAAATAAAAAAACATATAAAAACATTTAAATTAAAAAAGCTTACTTTTTAATTTAAAAATATATAAATATATTTTATTTAAAAAAAATGCAAAATAAAAGTTTATATAAATAATGTTTTTACTTAAATATAAATAAATTTGAAACGAATACGAAAAGAGGATTTGTAAATGTCAAAGCCGCCGATACGATCGAAACATTTCTTAAATACATATATTCAACGTATTATGCTCAACATATTGTATGGAAGTAGGTATTATTTACACTGACAAATTCTTGTCTGGCGTGTGACAAGAAGTAAAGAATAATTTAACGACTTTTTAAATGTTATACAATTATATAATGTAAAAGTATTTATTTTCTTTTTTTTTCAGCGTCACGCTATATTCTGCATGTAGCAGGGTAGACAGAGGGAGCCTAGTGTTAAAAATTAAAAAAGAATTATATAGTAAATATTTCATTTCTCTCAAGTGCAAATCGAACTCACAACCTGTCGCGTTTACAGTCACACGTTTGTGACCCTGCGCCACGATCGGCCTCTTATTAAAATATTGATATAAAATATAAAATGGTTTACGATAAAAAAATTGGTATTTTTTTTGGGAAAAGCGTGAAGGTTTACGTAGGATAGACTGAGGGAAACTATTTAAGCATTGCGGGTTCCACTTTCTGTCGAAATTTCGAGACTTAATGGACAGCGGGGAAACAAGAATAAATTATACATAAATAAATTTTTCCTTTTCCATTGTACATTCATTATACGTATGAAATATAACAATTATCTTTCTTTCCTAGGTTGAATTAACATAGTAGTAGTATTTTATGTCAAGCTAGTTTGACCAATACACGATGGTTGCAATATTATACTACTTTTGTCGTAGTTTAACTCTGTATCCCGCACATGGCAAGATAGGAAGAGGGAACTCGGGAATCTAGTGTTAAAACACTCTGTTCCCCACTTTCCGTCAAATTCGTGAAGCATTTCGTGTTGAGTTGAGCTACTCAACAGGAGCCGTGCTTTGCCTAGTTTTCATATAGAGGAAGTGAAAATATTAAATATTTCATTCTCCTCAGTAAAAATCGTACCCATAGCCCTGGCGCTTACAATTACTACTTCAACTCAACTACTGTAGTAGAGCGTTGTTCAACCGAACTCATTTGGGAACAGATGGAAAGATCTTTAATGACAAACATAAAGTGTAATCTACAATTGCAAAACATATTTTATAAAAACGCAATAAAAATATGAATTATCCATCTATTGTTACATAATTCAGACCCCCAAAAAGAGATAGAGCCCGCAACTGCCGTGTTTACAGTCAGACATTGTTCCACTGCGCACGTATTTTTTATGATAAAGTATTCTTATGGTATGTAGTCATCATATTGAAAAATCTAGTGTGTTATTTTGTTTATTCACTAAAGAGGTACGACTTTGAAAAGAATATGATTTGAATTTATAAAAAAAATATAATATCAGCATAAAATTACGATATCCACTTAACATTTTATTATTTATTATTATAAAAATATGTGAACAGATCGTTGATTGAATATAATTATAAAAACACATCAGTAGTTTCCGTCGCGGCGATGAGTCACGTATAATGTCATAGTTTTAGTGACGTTAGTGCATCGGCATGTACTTGCCTGCACTTCCATACATGTTGAATCACATGTTATAACATGTGCATGGACAGAACTGGCTTCAATAAACGTTAGAAATAGAAGGTTCACGCAGTGTCTCGAAAGTTGAGCGGCAAGTGGGGAACGGAATGTCTTAACAATAGGTTCCTTATCTTTTATGGAGAATCTTCAACAAATGTTAGAAGTGAAAGATATAATAAATAAATTTCTATAATCTATTCAAAGACCTTTTTAGAATTATCATCAGTTTAACAAATTTTGAAGGTAACTTTTGTAGAGACAGAGGTTTGGACAATGGAGGTTATTAGCGCGTTAAAAGGGGGCCCTTTAACCCTATATTTGTGTCGCGTGTCACAGGTAAGTCGCAGGCAGCTCTTCACCCTGTAACGCAATGGACCTGGCACGATGTCCCCATAGGTAGGTAGTAGGTTTGATCTACATTAGAAAAAAATGAGTGCACAACGACGAATTTCTAGCAAAGTTTTTCTTAAATTATTATTAAATAAAATAATAGTGAGCATCATTTCTATTTAAGAAATGGATATCTGTAAAATATATTTTTATCTCTGGTTTGTTTCAGTATAGAATAAACTTCTGCCCGTCGATTCATAATGTAGAATTAGTAAAGATAGCTCCCATAATATACTAAAATCAAAATAAATCAGCTTCACGCTGTATCCCGCACACAGCAGGGTAGGCAGAGG
>DWAN01004660.1:0-11951 GCA_018230445.1 Heliconius hewitsoni | reverse complement strand
TAGGCAGAGGGAACTTAGTGTTAAGACACTCCGTTCCCCACTTTCCGCCGAATTCAGGAAACATTGCGTGCTGAGTGGCGGAACTCAACGCCGCGGTTTGCCTCGACACCAGAGAGAAGAAATGAAAATATAACCAGTCGCGTTTACAGTCACACTTTAAGAATCTGTGCCACGACCGGCCTTATAATAAAATATAATATAATAATAATACTACTTATTATAATAGAATTATAAATATAATTCAGGTACACAAGAGTGTGACTGTAATGCGACGGTTGTGGGTTCGAATCCCATTCGGAGGAATGAATTATTGCTTATCAATATTTTCATTTCTTCGCTCTGGCACCAAGGCAAAAGCCCGGTGTTGAGTTCTACCGCTCAACATGCAATGCCTTAACACTATGATCAGAGGGATCAGAGGGAGGCCTGCCATGCTATGTGCTGGGTACAGCGTGAAACTGATTTTTATTTATTTTTTTATTATTTACATTACATTAGGAGGAGATCATTATTAATATGCTTATATAAGATGTAAATATGTAATTTTATAAATATTGTAATACACTATAAGAATACGTAGCAGCTTTAGGTAACTTAGGCGACGATACAATAATATGGTATTGTCGAGCTAGTCTAAAGATGGCGTCAGGACTTGAATCGTAGACCTCTTCAGAGGTTACCAGTAAACCATTCAAGTTTAACTAATTTTTAGCTCCGAGTATATTCCATAATACTTATTTCACTTAGTGTAGAAATGCGTATTTTTTGGATTTTTAACTGTATGTTACTGTTGTAGAACTTGTGATTTGTAGGTTTATTTATATAACAAAGACATAAGGTCCATTCTCTTAATTAGAATATAGAAATATGGGTTGCACAATATAAAACTGTTTAACTTATTAATTTTTCTAAATTATTTTTTATTATTAATAGTTTCATAATATATTTATTTACAAGTACGCGATATTTTTCTAACTAAATCTTTTCATTTCATAGCCTTATTAAGGGAATTTAGAAAAAAATAATGTAATCATCAGAGCTAAAGTCGGCCTATATAAAACTGTTAAATTAATATCTTAATTTACTAATAGGTATATAAAAAATTAATACAAAATTTCATTAAAATATAAAATATATTTCGTATTTAACAAATGCGCAAATAAGATAAAATTATGCGGTTTCACGTCACATATAAAAACGAGGGCGTTTTTTTTTTCAGTCGTTATAACGTCGCTATAAATTCACATGCGAAATTTTTATATCATTCCAAGCTCCCGACATGAAAGTATAACACTTTTATTATCATAATGTGGCATCGTAAATTAATATTACACATAAAATCATTGAAATATAGAATTATTATTGAGGAAAACCATATTATAGCTTTTAAATTGCTTGTTTTTGATATTTTTCTAGTAAGTTTCAATTTCATTTTCACTAATGGTGAAGTTTTTAGTGTTAATACTGAACGATATATTCAAATTATATACTAGTTACTGTCAATATAATCCTTACAATTTTACGTCATTCATCAAAAGTGTTTTTTAATGTCCTGATTTTGCGAAAAAAAGGCAAAAAAAAATTTTCTACAATAATTTGAATTAATAAAATATAAGCTAATGGTAGGTCTTTACAGTCAATCTGGGTAACTTAGACCAGATACCAGCGATATATTACACGATGACCAAAGATTTAAAGCACATTGTAAAAAACACAGATTGTTTTTGTTTTATTAGTGCCCTCATAACTTCTCACCCATAGACATTTACATAAACCTTTTAAAATATGGGCGCAGAAGGACAAAGTGTAACTATAAACGGATGGATTGTGGGTTCGATCCCATTCTGTAACTGAATTCTTTAACAACCTCAAACATATTATTTAATGAATAATACTTTGATGCTCGTGCGTTTTCTAGTGGTTATCCATCTTAAATCCCTCTGATCGTGAGTAACCTAAAAATTTTTAGAGATTCAGAGGAAACAGAGTAAAAAATGTTATATTTTGAGATTAAAATGTTATTTTAAATAAATGGAACTCGACAATTGCATTGTTATAGCTCAAAGCTCTTCTGAAAACGCTAAGAGCGGATCCTCCCTTCCTCTCCACCATAAATGTTTTTTTGTTATAATAAAAGAAAGAAAGCGCAAGGACACCGCCCCGCCCCTACACCGCGTCTGCACCGTCTTTATTGGATCCTCCGAGATGTTTGTGTGTGATCTTCCTAAAGGTGATTGTTACGTTCGCTTATATTAAGATTTTATTAGAATGGTGATTTCTGATGTTGAGTGACATCTACTAAACAAAAAATAATATAGTGGTATACATTTTGTCAATGACCACTAGCATACAAGCATAGCTTGCAAGACGGCATCAGTCACAACTAGTTAATTTCGCTATAACAGTTCGCATAAGCCCATCACGTCAGCCTCCGCGAAGTTAAGCAACATTCAAAATCGTAATATTGGTCAAAATTCACTTTGATCCACAATATGTGTCGCTACTACACATATTTTGCCTTTATAAGAAATTCGATCTTAAAAGATTGTGCCATTATAGGTATCGAATTATTTTATTAGATTTTTTATATTTGGTACGGGTCTTTATATGCATCATATTTATTAGTACGGTATAGTACAGTTGGGAAAAATTATTGAAACGTTCCGAGGTCCCATTGTCAATGTTATTCGAAAACTCAAAGTTACCTAGATTAACCGAACTGATATTTTAATAGCTTTGCTCTGGTACCAAGGCAAAGCGGAGCGTTGAGTTCCGCCGCTTAACGCGGAATGTCTCAAAAATTCTACGGAAAATGGGGAACGGAGTGTCGTAACACTAGGTTCATTCTGCCTACCCTGCCATATGCGGAATAGTTCTAACGTAAAAACAAATAAAAATAAACAAAACAGTGCCCTATAAGTCTTTTGAATTATAATACGCCTTTCCTTATATCTATATTATATCCCCTAAATAAAACAACAAAAGCCGTAAAGGCACATTTATAAAAAACATTATTTTACATGACATGCAAATACTCCAAATAGTAAATTATGGTAATATGATACAGAACACAGCGATGGAGATCACAAGCACGGTCAGACGGGCCGACTAACCTAATAATAAAAGGTCTACCAGATTTGATGCGTACAAACGGACACACGGTACGAGTCCCTCGTTACGTATTATATGATGCTTATTGTGTATATAGATTCTGATTGACAACGAACCTTTGTAACAGATTTAAGTATTTTATATATGTTTTTTTTTCTTTTAAGGACATATAAAAATGGTTCGTGAGTAACGACTGATTGACAAAGTAAAACGACTGTCCGTAGAATACTGAAAATTCATGTGTAAACCATACATGCTTTTTTTAGCTTTTCTCCGTATTCCACTTGAAGCCAGAGTAGCCGTAGCCAGAGTATACAAGAGTTTTTTGTATAATTTCTAAATCTTTGCATTCGTGTATGCATTACTATATAATTTATATTGACTTTGCAAGTTTCTTTTACTGTTCTCATAACGATACATGTAGTTTTACTTTTTTTATAAAAGTATATTTATTGTTTATTTAAATTATAGATAACTAACTATATTTATAATCTAATTAATCATATATTTATTTTATCTTATTTTATTATATCTCTTAGCGCTTTAAAATGCCGTTTTAAATGTTAAGTTTTTTATGAAAAAATATAAAAAGAGGGAATTAAAAAAATCATCTTACTATGGATATATTAAATAAATTAAATTAGAAGATTCAAAATTATACTCACATAAGTTATTATTATAACCTAGACGCACAATAGTAATCACAGGCAGTTAGCAAACCGCCTCTCGGAGGCAATGCAGTAGAAAATGAGAGGCGCAATAATTGCTACCATTGTTGCAGTCCCTTGTTATATCTATGCTTGTATTATCCTGTGAGTGTCACGTTGAGAGAATAGATTTGAATATGGCTCTATTACTTTTTGAATTATTTATATAAAAGTGCCACCTTGACGCTTTATCACGAACCCCACCAACAACCAACATAACAGAGGGAACCTAGTGTTAGGTCACTCCATTTAAAACTGTTGGTAGAATTTTAGTGACATTTTATGTTAAAGAGTAACCCAACTCCGTGTTCAGTTTCCCAGAGTAGCAAAATATATATGCGGCATATGCAAATGTAAAAAAATGTAGTAAAAAATATAAAAATATACTTATTACAATTAATTGTCAGTTAGCATACATAGCTTACTTATATAATAAATATATTGAAAAAATATAAAAAAAATTGAAATTTCGTCGTGCTTACGTACAGGCATTGTTATAAGCAACAATGGCAGAACACTCGTTGGCTTTAACTACGGTTCGCTTAACGAAATAATTATTTATCTGAATAAATATGTATATTTTTATTTAAGTTATTAATAAAGTTGAAAATAACTTTCATATAAAATAAAATGATTAAGACTAAGTTCCCAGATGCCATCTGCTTATACTGCTGTATGCAAGATACAGCGTGAACCTGATTTTAATTAAAATAATAGTAATATGTCATATTATCATTGAAATATGTAACATATTAATTAGTTATTCAAAATCAAATCAAATCAGCTTCACGTTGTATCCCGCACACAGCGGGGTAGTCAGACGGAACCTAGTGTTAAAACATGCATTGCCTGATGAGTGGCAGAACTCAACGCCACGCTTTGCGTCGACACCAGAACAAAGAAATGGAAATATACATTTAAGTAAATGTTTCATCTCCTTGAGTGAGGATCGAACCCACAACTAGTCGGTTTTACAGTCACACTTTGTGCCGCTGCGCCACGAATGGCCTCAATATGGCCTAATTATTTGTTAATAAACGTATATGAGACGGTAGCAACCCTACTGCCTCCCTGTTACAATATGCGGTAACATTAGCTACACAAGAGGATTTCGTATTTGCCAAGGGCAGCTTGAAGATTTTTTTTTCTCGTTTCCTAGATATTATATCTAGATATGTTTATGATCAATTTTAGTGAACAACTATCGACCCCTACGTGGCTTAGCTCGTTTGAACTACACTATTAAAACTTAAAAGAAACTTATATAAGGTCACTTTGTTGTCCGTCTGTCTGTCTGTCTGTCAAGAGTGTCTGTTTATCTCAGGAAAGCTTTGAGATATCAAGTTGAAATAACAAAAGATGAAGTAAATTAATACATAGGCTATTTTTTAATAGGATTTTTAATAGCCTTTTACTTAACTCAATAATAATACAATTTTAATGTTAAGAATAAAAAATCAATTGTGAAAATAATTATGTTAAAAAAAAAGTTCAATGTGAGTTGGATTCGCCAACTGGTCCGTACGCATATATAGGTCAGATATAAAAGTTGACAAGACTTAAGATTACGGGCGTATGCATTCATTTTTTATGAAATGAACTACAAACATAAGTTTGTAATTTTTTTTCTATGAACTCGATATAAATTTTAATTTTTAGGATATTTACTTTTTTATTTGTATTGTGAGTTCTCACTGTGTGCCTAATTTCGTAACTGTAAGTCTACGAACCGTAAGTGTAGAAAATATTTTGTAAGATTTGACAGTAAAAACAATACATAAATGTAATATTTTTATTGTATATAGTGTCTAATATTTTTATTGCGTTGACTTAAAGGAATCTTTGATATTAATTTCAGTTTGATAGTTTCTAGCGATCCCAAAGTAAATGGGCTTGACAGACAGACAACAAAGTGATCCTATATTGCTTTTACTTTTTAGGTACAATTTCTCGATTTGACACAGATTTACCGTAAGTTGCTGAGCCTTTAGTCAAATTTAAAAAAATCTTCTACATTCTGTTTGAAATAATTTTACTGGTTATTGCTATTTATAATATGTAATATACATTTAGTTTTAGTAAATATATGATTCTTGTTATTTCAGTCTATCCTGCTGTGTGCGGGATACAGCGTGAAGCTGGATTAGATTGATGGCTATTTATAGGCTATATAATTTTACAAATTCATCTTTAACATATTGAAATGCTCATAATTTGACATATTGAAATTTAAAAAATTATGTTTGTTTCTGATTAGTGAATTTTATCATGAAGCTTACATAAAAGCTTATTTTAATCCGTAGCAAAAATTAATTGAGCACTAACAGCTACAGTCCAAATCCATTTCGATAAATTGAATACGACACAAACATGACACGAAGTTGAAAAGGAGCTTACAGACGTGCAGTTATACGTTTAATACTTTTCAAATATGGAGTATTTTTAAGTAATATTCTATTATATGAAATTATATTTGTTTTTTATATGAACTAACTAACTACGGACGGCACAAGCGTGCGATGGTAGACGCGACAGGTTGTGGGTTCGATTTACACAGGATTATTTTTTTTTATTTCCTCGTTCTGGTAACGAGGCAAAAAGCATGAGCTTGAGTTCCAGCAGTCAACACGCAATGCCTTTTGAATTTAACGGAACGTAGAGAACGAAAGTGTCTTAATGGAAACGTTGTATCTTAGCACCAGGTACCTATATTCCTACTACCTAGTTTCCTGCTATGTACAGGATACAACGTAAACCTAAAAAAATATATTTGTTAACTTAAATCAAACATAAAAAAAATGTCATCTTAAATTACTTTAGCGTTACGCTTTATCTGAAATCAAGACAAAGAACTGACGTCAAGACAGTCCGTTCTACACCCTCCGCCAAAATTCAAGACATTTTGTGTTTGGCGACATTACTTAACAATGCAAAAGAAAAACAATATCATACATACATTAGGAACAAATAATCAAGGCACTACTCTACATCGTTTAATAATATACTACAAAAAGAAAACAAAATGAAAATTTCCAACATAAACCAACACTTCCCAGTAAGTCGGTTCACATGAGGATCTCCAGTAAATGGTTACGTTTAATTCCAGTCCCTCCGCAGGCATCCGGGGCATTTAATCTCCGTCTCGCTATCGACTCCAGCCTGCATTCTAACTTCGTGCCGACTGCGGCAAAATTGAAATAAAACCGTGAACCAGACCGACCGTTAGAAAATCCCGCGTAGGAAACTTTTCATTAACTGCTAGAGGATTTTTATTCAGACCCGAATATCCATTTCAATTTATTAAAACTGTTATTTAGGCGAAACTTGTCGTTAGAAAATCCCGCGTAGGAGACTTTTCATTAACTGCTAGAGGATTTTTATTCAGACCCGAATATCCGTTTCAATTTATTAAAACTGTTATTTAGGCGAAACTTGTCGTTAGAAAATTCATATGCAAGAAATATTTAATATTGATGCGCTACAAATATGTCGTAAAATGAAATTATAATAAGTCTTGTCATAAATATTGGAACAAAGAAGAAAAAACCTTTTTTATATAATTTTTAGTTTATACATTGCTTATTAGATTAATATAAAACCTTACATCGAATAAGATAAACTGCATTGACGGCTATACAGAATGTATTGTTAAAATAACAAAAAATATTTATAAGATAACAATTTTAATAAAATCAGCTTCACACAGCAGGTTAGGCAAAGCGAACCTAGTGTTAAGACGGTCCGTTCCCCACTTGCCTCTAGAATTGGGAGGGGCCCAATTCTAGACCCCTTGCTTGTTGAGTGGAGTGAAATTTCAATACATGTTTCATTTCCTCGAGTGGGCATCGAACCGACACCAATCGAGTTTGAGCCACACTTAATAATTTTAATCTTACGTCATTTTGTATTATAAATGTACCACGTCCACTTTAAGTATTAAAAAGCCATACCAGAACTACTTACATCACAAACCTTATACTTCAGATAGTTGTAGCACACGTTTGTAATTACTTTGCTTTCAGCTTTGGCCAAAGAGATTCTCAAGATTATCAAATCTCCAGCTACAATTCTACAAAGCAGGTTCACTTAAACGAAACTTAAATATATTGGAATGAAACACAGTGGTATTTGGAACTAATATGATACGCAAACGATACCGCAAACAAAAGCTAGAATTGTCTATAAGACCAATCAAATTATTAATATTTATAGAATTTATAAAAATAGTTTTGATTATCAGATTATATTGACCATTTTGCAGGAGCACAAGGTTCAATTCTCATTCTAGGAAGGTAAAGTATTTTTAAGACAAAACGCGGCGTTGAGCACCGCCACTCAACATGCAATTCCCGAGAATTCGGTGGAAAGTGGAAAACGACAGCGTCTAATGGGAATAAAGTATCTCATCACTAGATTCCCAAAAAATATATATTTAAAACATAAAAACTTACAGTCTTATACATATAAAAGTGCAAACAAAGAAACAGCAAATAAATTACCGTTTAACAGAAAGGAAATGCAAAGGCTCAAATGAATTACAAAAGGAAAAGTTTCATATTAAATGAATACGAAATGAATTTATGCGGTCTCTGCCCGTCAAAAGAATGGCGACGGGGACGCGTTTTTGTATTCGTTGTACTTCTATAATATATTTCAATTTTATTACTGTGCTTTAATTACGTCATTAAAAATGTGGTGCAGTAAGATGTTTATATTTCACTTTCATACACACGTTCCTTTATGCTTGATTCCTTTTAGTTCCTTGTCTTATGTGCGGATGAAAATTTAGAAAGAAATTTAGTATGATACTTTCATTATATTATATTCAACGTTGTGGTGACGTAGTTGTTGGGTTCCGCCACTTAATACGCTACGACGATAACTACACGTTAATTGGGAAACACGGAAGAACGAAGTCTCCCTGCCTGCCCTAAATGCTGGATAAGAGAAAGAGAGCACGAAGCTGAAAAAAAACGTTATTCTCTATATTCATTTTAGCTCTTTTATTTAGCAAAACCTGAAAATATAATATCACAGCATTTAAGTGTAAAAATAATAATAAGAAATGCCACTTTAAGAATCTAAGGCCTATTTGTTAGTCGTACGCGAGGACTTAATTAACGACTCCTGTCATCCAACTGCTGCATTATTAATTCTTTTTGCTAAGACAAATACGAATGCTATATTCGTATTTGGCGCTTTTGAAAAAGAAATTAAAGGATTTAGACCACATAGGAAAAAAGTCTTTTAATACTGGTTGCTCTTAGTAAATTTGCTTACGTAGAATTTATGAAGCTAGCCATACTACTTTCATTTAATTCTTTCTATTGTTAAGCAGTTTTCTTAAAACGATGTTATGTTGTTGTTGAGAATATCTGTTAATATTTCGTAACAGTGTCACATTTACTTTTATATCAAATCATTTTTATTCAACCGATTTTGATAAATCGGTGTCATTGCAGGTATATCACAGACTATAAATTATTTAAATAAATTTAACGCTTCGGCTATATTTGAATTTTGAGGACACTCACGACAATGGTTTAATTTGTTTAACAGTATATTAATGTATTTTTAAAATGTTGATGTAGAAGTTTTTTTATCCTACAAATTCTAAGTCAATTGCTTATTATGATTTTAATGATACATTTACAATTATACCTTTTATTATAGACGCTATTTTTACCAAAATAATTGTTTCGCATTATAAATATTAATAACCTTACAGCTGAGACAGTTTATACCACTGTAGTACAGCGGATAGCACACGCTTGTAAGGGCTACAGTTTTGGGATCGGTTCCAAGTCAGAAAATAAATTATTTTCATTTCTTCGCTTTGGTAACAGAACAAACGGAGTACGAAACGGAGAATCCTAAATCTAGGTATTCTCTTCCTAACGGGATGTGTGATTTATAAGATGAAGCTTAAAAATATATTATATACACATAATATTATATTATAATGAAATGAAAAACATATTTTTCTTTCCCAGCGTCACTCTCCCGCATGTAACAGAGTAGGCAGAGAGAGTATAGTGTTAAGGCACTCCGCTGCCCACTTTCCGCTGAATTCTGGCGACATTGTATATTTTCCTATTAAATAGCATTTTAATATTATATAGTTTATACCTAGTATATTTTAATATTAGGCTTATACAAATTAGTTATGTACCGGGCTTTATGTACATATAAAATTATTGCGCTTTAAGTCCACAGAGACATGTCTTTTGTCATGTGACAAATGGTCGGCATAAGTTGTTGCGATACGAGTCCACCATTAGCACTAACACAGTCAACAGTAATGAGATTTAGATTAGCTTCAACATTTATACATACATATATTATGTATAATGTCTTATGTAACGCTGCACTTCTTACGTCAATGGACTCGCCTTAACATTTTGAGTGTCACTGTAAACATCACAACTATTAAGATTTACCACAGCGACAATTTGAAATAATAGAAACCAACGGATTATGTTACGTTATCTTTATTCGTTATATATTCAGATATGTTATTTAGGTTATTTTAATGAACCAAGTTATACTATAAGAAAAGATTGACATTTAAATTTTAATCCAATAACTAGTATTACGTTTAGCCAAATAACCTAATTAAGTTTTAGTGCTGCTAATATTATATACTTTATAATATTATTAATTACATTCTCCATACAACAATGACTCCAGAATTCGGCGGAAAATGAGGAACGAGAGTGTCTTAATGAGGACGAAGTGTCTTACCTCTAGGTTCCCAGGTTCCCCCAACTCTGCTATGTGCGGGATACGGCTAATTCCTACAAATGTTGCTTCTTTTGCAGATCGATTGTTATATTAGCGGACTCGTAAGCGACGTAGTAAATATCTCGATACGTTTGCAATTTCTCACTTCACGATATTAATAGATACTCCGTACGTGCTTGTGCTCGGCACCAATCTTAGCACAACTATATTTTCTTCGATACAATGGCTGAAACACGTAGCCCCCTCGTAATCCCTTCAACGCCAAATTGAGTTTGAGCTGCACAGTTAATAAAGAGCTGTGGACGTGGTGTGAATGGTAATATAGAATGTTTTAATGTTGGTACTCGAAAATGAATTATTTTCAGCCATTTATATGAACTAGTTTGGATATAATTTTGTTTCGTACGTGTATGACAAAGTATGATTGTAAACTCTGTGTGTTGAGTGGCGGAGCTGAACTACGTGGTTTGCCTCGTTACCAGAGCAAGAAAATGAAAATATTAAATAGTTCATTTCTCTCAAATGGGAATCTCTCTCTTAAGCCTCTAAATATATTTATAAAGAAGACTTTTTTCATACTTACCATTGGTAACTGTGCTTGTGCTTTTAACTGTGTTAAAGTTATCTTAAATATTGAATCAGAAGAAACGTAGTTTAAATATATAGAACCTCCTACTAAGATTTATTAATACGCCCACTGAGTCACAGCTACGAATTGATTTGTTTAATGAAAATCATTGCTAATAAAATCCATTGTTGTTTTTATCACGCAGTAGCAATTTGGAAATCATGTAACAAGCGGTATGTACAGAATTAATTTTCAATATGTATTCCGGGAGCGCAGCCACGCAATTTTTTTTTTATATTTCATGAGAGCTTCGAAGCCTTTTAATCCTGCATTGTTGATACATCCTTGATAATCCTGTATCCACGATATTAAAAGGATAAAATGTTAGTAATCTTATTTTAGCTTTAATTATTACAACATCGTAAATGTTTTGTTTAATTATGTTATTTTGAGTGATTTAAAAAGTATATCACATACAACCTAAAAATATAAATATCCTAAAGAGGAATAACTTAAAGAATAATTCAATTCGATTCGCATTCGGGGGATGTATTATTTTGGTTAGTTTTCCTATATTCAACACACATTGATTTCAAAATCAAGTTACGATCTCTCAATCCAATAAAAATATTTAAAAAAAATCAAACATGGATGGCATTTAATCGTTTTTTTTTTGTATCGATAAATACGCTATATTCATAAAAAATCTAACTAAAAGTCAGAAAATGATGAGCATCAATATTACTACTCTATATTTATTTATTTATTTTTTATGGAAAAGAACAAGGCAAACGAGCGTTCGGGTCACCTGATGGTAAGTG
>DWAN01004659.1:0-11951 GCA_018230445.1 Heliconius hewitsoni | reverse complement strand
AGACTATTAAAAATATTTTATTGAACACGTGTTTCGTGGTTTTTTAGAATTCACCTCTAAGGGGTCAAATAAGCGGGCGAAGCCGCGCACGCCCACAAGTAACTAATAAAACTGTTTATAATAACTAATAACTTAAAATATAACCAACAGAAGCCTTACCGTATCAACATGTTCTTTGAAAACTTTCAACACTTTGCAACCGGTCACCAAAGCTATGGTAACTGTACCGTCGCCACTCGCGATGGCCGCGCAGGAGGCGTTGGGGGAGAAACAGGCGCTCAGAGCCCAAGTGTTAACGTTCAAAACGCTTTTTTGATTACCGCTTTCCCTTTTTTAGTAATAAATGTATTAATATCGATAAAGTTATACAAAATATAACATAAACTAATACTCAATTTAGATAATATTTGTTTATGGTAATTGCAACAGAATATGATACATATTCAGTCTTAACCATTAGTTTCGATGGTAGATTTAATCGATAAAAAAAAATTATATGTTCCTTTTCAAAATTTCAGGTTTTTACCTATTACAAGTACTTTTCTGGTATAATGATATGAATAACAAGGGTTTTTTTCATATTCAATTCTCTCGTCTCGTTCGTACGGAATGATAGAAAGTTTTGTATCCCACTGAAAATGCTCAATCTTTTCTGGTTCCAAACCACTCTTTTCTGATTAGGTAAAACGTATCATTAAATTCAACCACATAATATTATTGCACCGATGCCAATACAGATAGTCTGACCATTTTTTTTATTATTTAAATTTTTTCTAACTTACATTTTTAAATCTTAAATTAAAATTAATTTAAAAATGTTAAATTGTTTGTTTATAAGTAAAATACTTTATTTCAGCTTCACGCTGAATTTCGTATGTAGGAGGTCGGTGTGTCTCAACACGGGGTGTCTTATCATGTTAAGATACCCCGTTTTCCACTTCCACCGAAATCCAGAGGAACTATGCGTTGAGTGGAGGAACTCAACACCGCGCTTTGCCTCGACACCAGAGCGAAGAAATGAAAATATTAAATATTTCATTTTCTCGAATGAGAATCGGATCGACAACCTATCGCAGGCACAGTCACACGCTTGTGCTCTTGCGCCACGACTGGCCTCATCTGGAATTAAAAAAATACTCACACATCAAACAATTTGACATTGCCATCATTGGAGGCTGTCAGTAATAATTTTGAATTAGGTGAGAACTCAACACTGCGGACCGTCTGCGTGTGAGCTTCGATTGTATGTATTAGTTTACTGTGAGACACATTGAATAAATGCACGGAGCCGTCAACCGAGCCGCTCGCTATGTATTTAGAATTATTACTCTGAAATGAAATTGATTTATTTTCTTTTTTTTTTTAAGTTTCACGCTGTATCCCGATTACAGCTGGGTAGAGGGGTGGAACTTAGCTTTAAGACACTATCCCCGTGCACCATCTAATTTTCAAAACATTGCGTGTTGAATGGCGTTACTCAACGTGGCGTTTTGTCTTCTTACCAGAGCGAGGTTATTATAAAATAAAGTAAATCGTTGTCCTGAGTGGTAATCGAACCCATAACCGTCGAAATTATTGTATATTTTAACAACATACTAAACAAAAATATTCAACAAAAACTATATAGCGGCGTTGAGTTCCGCCACTCAACACGCAATGCCAGCAGAACTCGGCAGAAAGGGGGGAACGGAGTGTCTTAACACTAGGTTCCCTCTGCCTACCCTGCTGTGAGCGTGCCTACAGCGCGGAGCTGATTTGATTTTGAATTATATAAAATTATTGAAGCATTAGAATAATATTAATCTGTAAATGCTTTATCTTATATCATTAATAATGTAACAAATCTGAAGAGGTTATTTAGTTCATAGGACATGCCAATCTTAGAAATACTGTTTTGAATATAGTATCATAAATGAACTAACCAATGAAATATCATGTTAATTGCTGCTACATAATCAACAGTTTTAGGTAAAAATTAAAATAAAATTAAAATTAGAAATAAATACAAATTGATTTAGATAAACATACCCAAGCAACACATAAAGCAAATTTCCCTCTAGTATCAAGGACTTTGTCCAAAGTGTTGTTGACTATACAATAAACGTTGACTTTTCCTGTGTGACTGCCGGAAACTACTTTAGTGCCGTCTGGTGAGAAAGCTACTTTCCATACATCAGTTGCACCAGTCTTTACATTGTGGACTTTTAAACCACTTGTTAAATCCCATATTATCAGAGTTGAATCTAATGATGTTGATGCTATGGCTAAAAAATATTTCATTAACCTATGAATTAAGAGAAATAGAAAATTCTAAAATTAAATAATTGAAGGCATTGTAGCACAGCAGTGAGTATAGTGGTTGTGGTTTTGATTCCCGTTTGGGGGAATGAGTGATTTTCATTTTATTGCTTTGGTTAAAGTACAATACAAGTAACACCACTTAACAGTGGGCAGTAGGTTCCCTGTGTCACATTCCCTGGATAATAGGAGTAGTGAAGATAAAAAAACTACACTAATAATGCTTTAATTAAGAAAATAAATTAAACTCACTATGTCCATCAGAACTGACAGCCACAGAAACAACAGCCATGCAATGTCCTTCCAATATATGAAGTACTTCTAACCTATTATTCTCAAAGTGCCACACTTTTACCAGGTTGTCTAGCCCTCCAGTCACTAAGAAATCTTGTTGTGATACCCTAAAAGATATACAATATAATAAAAACAAGTAACAACGAGAGATTGAGATGTAATTTAACAACTATTATAAAATAAAAATATTTTGTGAATCTTTGATGTTGTGAATTAAAATGGGCTTACTTTCCATTAGCTTTAGTTATAATAGTCGACCAGGCGCAACAGTAAATTGGATCATCATGAGCGTTTTCCTTCTTATTTAGTATCGAATACTAAAACATTTAAATGTATGGTTAGCATATGGATTAACACCAAACATTTCACATAAACTACACAAATTTACACTCACTACAGCCGGTGCAGGCATTATTATAACAATTAATAGATATTAATTAGTAGAATTCCTATTTATTAATATAAAAAATATTTCTTTATGTTTATTGGAAAAATTGCATTTGAATTGTAAAATATAAATCAAATTGATTTTGACAGTGACAGAAGAACTAAGTTGAATGAACAGCTGATATTGACATTATTTTTTTACAGAACATTTGAATTAGGCGTAGAAATTCGAAGTCATGTTCATACTGCACTTAAACTTAAGAATTTTTACTATAATTTTTATGAGACTTAAAAAGGTTTTTTATATATAAAAAAAATGTCATTTATGTTAAAAATATTGGTAGATAGATTGTGCTCAATTTAAGTAATTTCACTGCGAGCCGGTCGTCTAGCTACTTAATCTTTATTGTTATAAAATAAAATGACGATATTGGTATATTATTAATAATTTCATATCCTAAAAACAAAGAAAGCTTGTTTACTTTGCTTTTTCTCTGTTTATTTGTTAAGTATGCAAAAGGAATATATTGTCAAGAGTTAACGCACAGTCATCAACAGCATATATGTGAAACAGGCTGAGCAATCATAAATAGCATTAGCCTTACATTTTCGAATATCTTATATTTAATATTAGTAATATTTAAGAAGGTATATTTAATATAAAAAAATAAAACTAATACAACAACAAGTTTAATCATTTATTCTCAATTTTCACTTATTATTGTCATTTATTGCATAGACTTAACTATAACGGACAATCATAAATATTTACACTTTTATCTTCTGATATTGATATTATTTTATTGCTTTCTGCATTAAACTTCACACCCCACACCTGAAAAGGAAATTAAAAAGTCAATAAACATTATCATATTCGCCATCTTAACTTCTTCTCGCTCCATTCCCCACGTACTGCCGAATTCTCGAAGTATTGATCGAAGATAAGAAGTGGTGGAACTCAGCGCCGTGCATTACCTTGTCACCAGAGCAAGGAAATAAAAATATTAAATGTCTCATTACACCCACTATCGAGGAATCGATCCACTATCATCTTATCTGTTTAACTATATCATGTTTACAGTCGTATGCTTTTGCCACTGCCACCAATTATTATATACAACATCCATCCTACTTTTAAAATACAGTACCTTTAAGCCTTTATATGTTCACGCAGTGTTTCACACATAACAGGATAAACGTCTGCTTAACAAAGTGTTTTGACACTAGATTTTCTCTAAAATGTAGTGTCAAAACACTTTGCTATCCGTTTATCACCTCAATTTGCAAGACATTATGTGTTAAGTTGTTTAAACCTCCTAATAAAAGCAGGGAACAAGTCGGGGTAAAAAATATATATTTAAAATCGTTTTACCTATACCGTCGTGGCGCGGTGACACAAGCATGTAACTGTAAGCAATATGGTTGTAGGTTTGATTTCCACTCGGGGGAATGAATTATTTATTTAATATTTTTATTTACTCACTATGCTAATACTAGGTTCATTCAGCCTACCCTGTTGAATGCGGAAATTAGCAGGAAGCTAAAAAAAACTTACCTGATCGCTATGTTCCTTGAACACGTGTTGGCACTGTTTACTTTCCAAGTCCCACACTCTGACAGTCCTGTCAGAGCTGCCTGATACAAATCGCTTGCCATCAGGTGAGAAAGCCACTGAGAGCACCCAAGATGCATGACCAGACAACGTACCAGCCAAGTCCGCGTGCGCACTTAAATAAGATAATGAAAATTAAAGTATTGATTTGATTTGAATTTTACGTTTTTGTAAATGCAACTGCATTGAAGTAAGGTAGGCAGACAGAATAGAGTGTTGCTGCACTGTTTCCATTTTGCATTTTCCAATTTTAAGATACTGTGTGTAAGCTGACACTGCACTTTGTCTTGAGCAAGTAAATCAAAAAATAACTCCCATAGTCATCAAATACTGTTTCGTTCTTTGTACTTCTTTTCTTTGTGGTAAATTATTTGACATTCAAAAAATGAAGCAAGTAGATTCTTTTTTGTGGAGTCATTATCTGAATGTGTAACAACATCAATTAGTCTGGATAGTCGAGTTTCTAGTAAAAAATGTACAATACAAAAATAATCTTACACATCATAAAGCTTCATATGTCCATCATCAGATGCTGTCAACAATAGCTGTGAGTCGGGAGAGAAACACAAGCTTCTTATTGGCATGGCGTGGCCTTCCAAAGTATGCACTAGCTTCCCTTGTGCCACATCAAATATGTTTATAATACCATCTAGGGCACCACTCGCAATGTATGTGCCATCTGGACTCTGGAATTATATGAGAAAAAAATGTACTTAAATTTTAAACATTTTTACAAACAATAAAACATAAGAATGTTATGTATATAAACAACCAGTTGTAAGCTAGTTGTTGAATAATACATATAGTAGTAGTAGTAGTAGTAAGGTAGCAGGGTAGATCGTAAGCTTTAACTTAATGCTATGTAGACTGCACATAGCTGAGTAGGTAGAGGGAACAGAGAATCTAGTGTTATGGCACTCTGTTTCCATTAAGACAGTTCTGTTTTTTCGGAGCCATTGCTTTTTAAGTGGCAGGACTCAATGCAGCATTCTGGTGATGTACCAGAGCAAGGAAATGAAGGTTATAAAAACTTCATTCACACAAAAATGACAATACTTGCTTATATTGTAATAAATAATTTTCAAAAGTCGGATGTAATAGGTTAGTAAATAATAATATTTAAGCATGGAACCAACATATAGTCTAAGATTTTTTATAAATTATTTTAATTATACCTATCTTTACTCTACTTGGCAAGTTATTAAACAGTAAACTTCATGCATAATATTTCTAATACTATATTAAATAGTTTTTAACTATCTTTTTAAAATTTTTGTATAATTTCTCTTTGTATGTTAAAAAGGTTGAGTTTACAAAAATTTATATTCAAAACATACATACATAAGCTACACTCAGTGTAAATTTCCCCCTTGTATCCAATGTCTGTTCCTGTTTACCACTCTCAACACTAAATATTAATATTTTTCCTGCATTACTGCCCGAGATCACATGTTTACCATCAGGTGAAAAATCTAGTGTCCACACATCATTGGTGCCCGTTTCCATTGCTTTTAACTTTTCCCCAGTTGTTATATCCCATAGATTTAATGAGGAATCTTGAGAACTACTTGCTAGCGCTGAAAATGTTATAACAAAAGTGAGCCAGGTGCTGTGCCATAATAAAAAAACAGAACAACTTCTAACTGTAAGCCCACAGGTTGACTCTTTTGGCAAAAAAAATTTTTCATTTTTCTATCCATATCACAAAACACATGTCTGTATAATGTCTTAGATATTTATGGCGGAATGTGGGGAATGGAGTATTCTGCCACGAGTTTCCTATGGATATGTGGAATATAAAGTGAAGCTAAAAAAAGAAATAAAAAAATAATTATTATAACATTAACATTAGTGTAGCTTTAATTAAGATTACTTATCATTATTATATTTTTAAAAAGATAGTAAGTACTACATAATTGAGAGGATGCTAAGGTATGAATATTTTAACAAAGATATGGAAGTTGTGCTTACTTTTTCCATCAGGGCTCACAGCAACAGATATTACACCAAGAGAGTGGCCTTCTAACTGATGTTTTACTTCCAATTTACCATTATTTAGTTGCCATACCTTTATTATATCATCTAATCCACCTGTAATAATATAATTTTCAGGAGGTTCTTGCGAATGATTTGAATCTCTGAAAAATATATACAAACAATGTTTTTAATTGAATTCAAATATGTATTTATAAGACATATTGAATTAAGACAAGGCTTGAGTTTTTCAACATATATCAAAATGACTTTCGCCTTTTTTATTAAATAATTCTAAGCTAAATAAGCATTAAAATAAGTATTTGAAAGGTTATGGTGACATACTGAGAGTTTTCTATCATTTCAGCATTTTCACTTGTTTCTTTAGTTTTTTCGTGTGTAATTTGGCTCCACCCACAACACCAAATGGCATCTTCGTGAGCATTTTCTTTTTTCATTTGTAAATAATACTGTAATTAAATTAATAGAACATTAAGAACTTTATTCAGTAAAATTTTAAACTTTGATTGCTTAAACATACTATACCAATGTTGTGATAGACATTATAATAATTTAGCTTGTAAAAGATTCACTAAGATAATATTTATATTTAATATACAATAAGATACAATATGAGAAAAGTGCAAAAAGCCGCTACCCGCTGCCCAATAAGCGTTATTGACATTTGACATTTGACGCTTGAGAATTGACAATGACTTTGACGGTTAAGCTTTTTACAATGTTGACATATCCAAATATATTCAGATAAGATACTGTACCGTTCGGCACTATAGATTGCTACGAAAAAAAATTGATAAAAAAATATAGAGAACAAATTGAACAAACATGATACCGTAGCTTATAAGTGCAGTACGATACCGTTTTATAAAGATATCAAATTACTTTTTAATGTTATCATCCTTTAATTATTAAATTATTGTAATTTTTAATTATTAAATTAAGTAATTTATTCGTTCATCAGTTAATCTGCCAAGCGCGTTATATCTACTTAATATTGATAACGTACCTATTCATAATCAGAGGTAATGACGTCTTCGCTGAAAATAAGAAAAGAAAATCTTATAAAAATAAAATTGATTCTTATAAAACATGAAAATAACGTGCATTTATTATTTAATTTTTTTTTGTTATTAAATATGGGCACCTATTTACAAATTATATTTTGTGTAAAAATGAAGTATAACCTGTATTATTAATTATCTATATTGGACAATAAAATTTTAAAATACCTTATGCCAATTGCCAACATGGCGTCTACTTGAGTTATTCATAAATCGTCATTATTCATTAACAAACTACGTTACTACGGACAGAAATTTAGCATTTATGAAAAGATAGTGTAAAATGATAAGTTTTAGAACTACCTTATTAAGCATTTTGTGACACATGTGTATTCATTAGATAATATATAAATTGTAAAAACGTTATTTAGATATCATTAACTGGAAATATGGCTGTATCTAAATCAACAAATACATATAATCGTCAGAATTGGGAAGACTCGGTGAGCCATTACGATACATTATTTAATATTTACGTATACGTATTGCTATCTAGCTAATATATACGTATTGTTTTTACATATTTAATGGGTATTCATTTATTTTCCAGGATTTTCCAATTTTATGTCAAACATGTCTCGGAGATAACCCTTACATTCGTATGGTATGTACTATATCACAAACCGAATAATTTATCAAATTAACTATTTATGTTTGGGTGCTTACAATGCATACTTTTATTTTACAGACAAAAGAAAAATATGGGAAAGAATGTAAGATATGTGCGCGACCCTTTACAGTCTTCCGTTGGTGTCCAGGCGCGAGAATGCGTTTCAAGAAAACCGAGATTTGCCAAACTTGTTCTAAACTGAAAAACGTTTGTCAAACATGTCTTTTAGATCTCGAATATGGACTTCCAATACAAGTTAGAGACGCTGCTCTCAAAGTACAAGATGACTTACCTCGTAACGAGGTCAATAAAGAATATTATATTCAGAATTTAGATAGTCAAATGTCCAAATTTGATTCTACACAACCAAGCAATTCTGCATTGAAATCTAAGGGGGCTTCAGACCTTTTATTAAGATTAGCAAGAACTGCTCCTTATTATAAGCGTAATAGACCACATGTGTGTTCATTTTGGGTGAAAGGAGAATGTAGAAGAGGAGAGGAGTGCCCGTATAGACATGAGAAACCAACTGATCCAGATGACCCATTAGCTGATCAAAATATTAAGGACAGGTATTGTTTCTTTTTATTTTGATTAAAGTTGATTTGAGTTTTAATTATTAACATGATTTAAAGCAGCTCAACTACACTTGTGGGAATTAATTATTTGATTTCCTGGCTTTGACTGATAAGGTACAACATCAATATCTGAGATAAAATATGAAGCATAAAAGAGAAAATAATATATATAAAAAAAATTTAAAAATCAGCTGCATGCTGTGTCCCGCACACAGCAGGTTAAACTTTGTTTCCCACTTTCTGCCGAATTTTAGAGGCATTGTGTTGAGTGGTGGAATTTAATGCTGCCCTTTGCTTTGACACTAAGTGGAGAAATAGAAATTTAAATAAATATTTAATTTTCTTGAGTGGGGATCAAACCTACATCCAGTCGCGTTTACTGTCACACTTTGTGCTCCTGCTCCACAACTGATGTCAACATATCATCTAGTAATAATATATGTAATATAATTTTTTATGTAACAGATATTATGGAGTTAATGATCCAGTAGCTGAAAAGTTAATGCGTCGTGCTGCCGCCATGCCTGCTTTACCACCACCAGAAGATAGAACTGTGACCACTCTGTATATTGGGAACTTACCGGAAAATATTACTGAAGATGAATTGAGAGGTCATTTCTATCAGTATGGAGAGATAAGGTTTGTAACCTTGTATTGTAGGATAAGGAATTAACTTAATGTTAATGTTTTCTAAGCTTAACAGTTATTTTTTGCTTACAACAAATATAAAACATAAAATACCATAGTTTCTTGTTAAAATAATTGTGCTGAATTTGTTTGAAATTGTATATTTTTTTGTTATTGTTTGACAATTTTCCTTTTGTTATTTATCTTTCCATTTAATTTGTTGTTCAATGATTTTCTTATTTAACAGAGAAAATGAAATACAAATACATATAATTTTAAGGATCATGTCCATGACATAAATAAGAAATGAAATTGGTTTTGAAATAAGCAACTTATGTAAAACTTTAAGTCAACTAATCTCATTTGTTTATGTTGCGACGAGAAATGCGACGGTGATCGCCACAGTTGTGGGTTCAATTCCCCCATTCGGGGGAATTAATTAATACATGTTTTCATTTCCTCGCTCTGATAATAACATTATGCGCGACGTTTGGTTCCGCCACTTAACTCGCAATGTAACAATACATACGGGGGAGAGTGGGAAGCAATGTCTTAACACTTAAGTTTCCCTCCCTCTGCCTAACCTGCTCTATGCGTGATACAATAATAATTATTTTACTACTTTCTATAGGACACTCACGCTGGTGCCGAGAGCTCAGTGTGCGTTCGTACAGTACACCACGCGCAGTGCGGCCGAACACGCTGCGGAGAAAACATTCAACAGATTGGTGATTGCTGGGAAGAGACTTACTATTAAGTGGGGGAAATCACAAGGTAAATATGTTGGTTTGGTTGTTATTATTAACCGGCTTGTAATAAAATGTCAATATAATGTTAATTTTATTATATTTTCAAGGTTTATAAACATATCAAATAATGGAAGAAACAACATTTTGTTAAAATAGTGGGAATTCGAACACACACCTCTTAGTAACCATCCAAGCATAATTGTTATAAGCTTGTTACTTTTTTGGTGTTAGTATCTCCATACTGAGTTTTTTAAGAAATTTCTGCTTCCCACACGCTATTCTTAAGAATTCTCTTCTACCAAATAGTTATTACTTATGAAAAATATAGATCTCTGTTTAAATTTTGTCAAAATCAATGCTAGTTAGTTTTATAATTATTTATCTCTAGGTCGTCAAGGCATAAATGAAAAGAATGAGACGGCTCCAGTGTTAGAGCCAGTGCCAGGTTTGCCAGGAACGTTGCCACCACCACCTGCTTTCTTGCATCCCTTCCCACCTCAGGTTAGTCCATTCATTTTTATATAACTTTTAACAATAAGAAGTAGAAAATGGATAAAAACCTATAAACTGCCAAAAAAATCATAATTTATGTAATATCACACTGTAAACGCAATGGTTCTAGGTTTGATGGATTATTTTAATTTCCTCACTCTGATAACAAGGCAAAGCACTTTATTGAGTAGTATATACCACTCAACACAGAATGTCTTGAAAATTGGGTGGTAAGAGAAAAGATACCACATCTTAACACTAGGTTCTCTATGCAGGGCTACACAAGGTATTTTTAATGAAACTATTTTAACCGAATTAATCGCGTATATTTAAGATAACATTTTGGAAATCCGACGTTTCGAACACTTTGCAATAGTCCATAATCACGTGTAGAGTCAGAGACGGGCAGAATCTAACAGTCTAGAGTTATTATTTAAAATGTGTAATCGTGAAAATCAAAGAACTTAATACACAAGGTATCCAAGTTCTTACTGACTCATACAATGTAAATAATATTTTCGAATGCAATTTTTAAATATATATATTTAAAATGTTTTTGGCATCTTTAGAAATAGCGTTACATATCATTCTTCTCATGAGACATTTTGCATTGATTATAGTCAGATATTGACATGATACTTGTAATAAAAAATGATTTACTATAAATATCTTTTCTTATACTAAGTTATTAACCACCAGATGCCGCCGCCGAACCGTCCCAACGACTTCTTCAACCTGTCGTACGCGGGCGGGTGGGGCGCGTGGGGCAGCGTGGCGCCGCCCGCGCCGCCGCCGCTGCACTACCCCAGCCAGGACCCCTCGCGCCTCGGGCACGCGCACGCCAACACGCCGCAGACCTAGCGCTAGTGCTGGGACTATGTATCATGTTAATAAAGACTTTTAAATCTGTATATATCTGTTTTCTTTATTAATTTTTTCCTTGAAAACAAAACAAGCATCACAAGGGTAGTATATAAAGGTAGTAAGTCGAGCGTTTGATTATTTTCTTACTTTTACTTAGAAAGCCTGACTTCAGGGCGGTCACGTCTCGTCGGTACCGGTAAATTATAGCCTTTTTAAAAAAGTTACATTACATCATGTATATGCCAGAGTTCAATATGTATTTCTTTATCGCAATGAAAATTCAGATTAAATTTTTAAAAAAGTAAATTAGGTAATTCTTACCATATGTCAAAATAGCAAAGAATTGTCGGTTTTAAAGTTACAAATATAAGTGCGTTCATTTAT
>DWAN01004658.1:0-11951 GCA_018230445.1 Heliconius hewitsoni | reverse complement strand
TGCCACTGCGTTTCGCATCAGGTAATGCCGGGCCCCGGCGCCCAACCCATCTTAATCATGGGGCCGTGGGCGGCGGTGATCACTTACCATCAGGTGACCCGCTCGCTCGTTTGCCGTGTCTTTTCAATAAAAATAAAAAAAAAAACTATAAGGATTTTTTTGTTGTTTTTTCTAAAAATGTTAATAAAAATATTAATAAAATATATAGATTTTGTTAGACTGAATGTAATTTTATTTTTACCTATTTAGCTTATAATTTCTACTCGATAGGGATATGTTTTTCGCGCGTCTCTTGTATGTATGTACACATGTATATAAAAATATGTGTTTAATATCTCATATCCCCAGAACCGCCTTCCATAATACAGACTTACATAATTGAGATATTGTTAGATTCGTCTAACAAGTGTAGTCATTGTACTTAGCGTATTTTTTTATTCAAATCAAATAAAAGGTAAATACAAGAATTGGAAAAAGGTGTTCTATGATTATTACTTTAAAACTAATAAATAAATAATAATTAAAAACATAAAAAATAATAACTGCATAAAAGTAAAAAAAATAAGCCCAGTAGTTCATTAGGATCAATCAATTAAGTCTTCACCCGTAGCGTGGTGTGGCAGTATCAGGCTTAATTATTGTTTTCTTTAATGAGACCATCACTATTAGATGACGAGTCTCCAATTTCTCTTTTTCTCATGGACGACTGTGAGTCAATACTACCTCCAGGATCAGGGGTATCAGGAGGGCGATCCAGTTTCATCAGCTCTCAGCCTTACCAATGTATAATATAATTACACACATATAACAATACAAACACTTACAACCAGCCACCTTGCTAATATAAATCTTTTTTTAACTTAATTTTTTTTTTACACCACAGAAAAGATGAAAATTAGCACTAAAATAAGAAAACCAACCAAAACAAACGTCAGCGAAGTCTCTAGAAATTATCAAGATCACTTAAAACATCTGCTACAAGTACGCGTGCAGCGTTTGACTCCTACCTCCAAAGAAACAAGAAATATATACGTCAAAAATATTAAATTTAAACCGTCAAAGCCTGTATTACCACGATGCCATTGGCTTCCCATTGAACTGACAACACTGACATTTTTATGTTAATTAACATTTCAAATGTTCTTGTGAAAGTCTAATTGGATAAAAAATATTTTGAATTTTGATTTTAAAAAAGCATTCTCACGAGTCCTAACGAAATATGATCGAGTATCATTATATTACAATATTTTAATTTTGATTAAACGTTGATGATATCAGAGCTCAGCGGCACAGCGTATTGTAAGCGCGACGGTTAGGGTTTCGATTCTCACTTCTATGAATAAAGTATTTTCATATTTTTTATTTTTTGATAACAACTCAATGTGCGGCGTTGATTTCCACCGCTCATCACGTATTGTCTCAAAAATTTAACAAAACAGCTACACTGCGTTATACGCCATCGATGTTCGAATGGAATGTATATTTATGATTGTGTATTTTGATAGGTATTCATTACTTATTAGCCTATTGTATGTTTGTTAGTGTACTTTATTTTATATGTTTACTTTACTTAACAACTACCTACATAAAATTATATTACTTTTTTATATTATCATTTTGTTACATTTTTGATAGTTATTTCGTTTTTTTTTTCACTGCCTATTTTCAAGATATTTTCCAAATTATAATCTGCATTATATATAAAATGTTATTAAAATACAATGAGAGAATGTTCTACGTGGGCATATGTTGAAACTAGGTTATACGTGGACATATCTTGAGCCTTTGTATCCGTGGGCGTATATGGAACTGACAGTATCCGTGGGCAAATGTTGAGCTGATAACATACGTGGGTTTGTTTGAGCACAATGTAGACATATGATTGAGTCGATTATCGGGTCTTAAGTTTGAACCGAGAATAATGTAAATAAGTGAATTTATTGTTTTATGTTTTGTGGACATTAAGTCGATGCAAGTCTATGCACTAAGAACCTTTTATAACTTTGACTTGGAAACGTTATTATATTTAAGGTGGACAAATGCAAAATTATGTTAAATTTGGGTAAAATCACATCATAATTTCCATATTATTGCTTTTTTTGTATTTTTAAGACAGTAACGCGGGATCGCGTCATTTGTCAAAATTGGCCTACACAAAAGTATAGTTTACATGAACGTAGACGTTACTACCGGAATGATTTAAAAACTTAATTTGTATGGAGCGTTGAAAATTCTACATTAATAAAGTATTACGTGTTAAATAATTTGTGACTATTATTTCACTTTAATAACTATTTAATTCATATCGCACCAGTAAAGTACCAGTGTTCAATTAAATGTTCTTTGGAATTTATTCGGCGAGCTAACATTTTGGTTGTGGATTCATATACTGAGTCGAGGAAATGTTTATATTATACATGTTCATTTGTTTGTTTAATTTGATAAGCGTTCTATGTGTTTGTTCAACTCAGAGATACGTGAAGATAATAAAAAAATATTATTCAAATAAACTCAGTACTTTTGAAAGTTCACAAAAATTTATAAAGGCCATATAATTTATGAGGCCAGTCGTGGCTCAGAGGCACAAAAAGAGACTGAGTCTGTAAATGCGACTGGTTGTGGGTCTGAGGAAATGAAATATTTATTTAAATTTATATTTCCAGTCCTTCACTCTGGTATAGAGGCAAAGAAAGGCGTTGAGCAAGAACAATTTGGTGGAAAATGGAGAAAGGAATGTCTTAACACTAGGTTCCTTTGCCTACCGTGCTGGGTGCGAGATACAGCGTGAAACTGATTTGTTTTTTTTTCATCTTTGTTGGAACTCAAAGCCGGAATTTTACCTTGCTGCAACTTTTGTGCCCTTGCGCCACGACGGCCTCAAATGTTAGAAAAGTATATTATTTTATTATCCTCTTATAAAATCTTTTTAAATCATTAAATTTATTTTATAATTTTATAGTTTTTCCACATCTAGATGCTCACGTCATTAAGGGCATAATCAAATAAACCCAAAGAATCCCGTCTATTTATTCGCCATATTTTTTTCTATTTAAGATCGAGGCCTCCAAGAAGAGGCGATCACTCTTATTATAAATCGTAAACGGTTATTGAAATCCATGACCTTAATATTGAACTAGATTTTACTAGCCACTTCGCCACCGTGATCAAATGGAAACAAGTTATAATTGTGTATGACACATGACACATTCTATGTTCCCGAGGTAACTCTGACCTCTCCTCTCTCATGTACAGTGTGTTAGATCTTTCCTCGACAAATGGACACAATGGACAAGCCAATTTTCAATTCAAATAAGAAGTTTCCGAGATTAGCGCGTTTAACCAAACAAACTCTTTGCACACAAATATACAATAACTGAAAGTAGTATTGTAAGAAAATCATGTTAATTAAAGATACATAGTTTCCTCAAACAAAAATAATATATTGTTAAGAAAACAAAGAACAACAATAAAAACCTTTCAGCTGAAACGCTATATACAATTAATCTGGAGGGCACTCGGTTTGAATTAGAGGAGAGCAGAGCTTGAGAGCTTTTTGATATATTTAACCAATTTATTAAAAAACGTATTTTGTTTTAACATTTTTAGTTGTAATTTTTTTTTCATCTCATAATGTAGATCTGTAAACGATGATTTTAGATGGTGGTGGCAGGTATGAGGCCATCGTGACGTCACTTAATTTTCGATTGGAAAGCGGAGAATAGAGTATTAGGACACTCCTTTCTAGTCACCCTGCTATGTGCCAGCGAGATACAGCATGAATCGTTTATTTTTATTTTTTAACTGATTTTTTTTTCGGAAAGGAAATGGTTCTGTCATCGATAATTATATATTTTTTATATTTGTCCTTCGATTTCTCCGTCAATCCTGTCTTTCCGTCATTGCTATTTATTATTGAAGTCGGTGCCAGCCAAGAAATAAATTGCATTAAAAGATAAGTACTAAATACACACATTTTTTTAAAAGCACCAAACAAAAACTAAAACAATAATGAACTAAAACACCCATATTGGCACCGACTCCAAAAATTTTACATTTAGAAAAAGATTTTAAATAATAATTAAGTTTTTATAATTATAAATAATTTCAATTGTAATTTTATTTATTTTTTCACTTAAGAAAGAGGAAGAAGAGAAAGAGAAGTAATTAATATATTATTTTTCACAAATTTCTTTTTGTTCAAGTTTGTGCATATATGTAAGTATAGCTTTAAAGTCTTATTATATATTTTTCTTATATTTATTATCTATTTACCAAATCTACTACTACCTCCTTATAAATATCCCCATAAAAGAATTGATCTAAAAGAATTTAAAGCCTTTGATCAAATTGATCATACCCGCGAACTATTTCTGAACTTCAAACAAAATTTTCTTCCTTATTTTAATTAAAAAGAACTGAAACAAAAAGCATTCCTGAAATGCCCACGGCGTTTGATTTCAAGTTTGATTATTAGATTTTTACTTAAACCAGTGGGCGCCCGCAATTGAGTTGCATGAACTTAACCCGTCCAACCGTTCTTCCTGTTAACGCTCGCTGGAATTGCAAAGAGAATGTAGACTACAGACACTCTGTTTCCACTTACCACCCGTAATTCGTGTCTGTGCCGCAGTGGCATCGATTTCCGATGATTTTTATTTCTCAATTAAAATTGCCTACTATGTTGAACAACTTTTACTAAGGCAGCATTTTATTAATTAATAGTTCTTAGTATAGATATTGCAGACGTTATTTTTAATATCAGTGGATAATACCTACCACACTGAACCTTTCTCTCTGCATATCTCTTTTTTCTCGTCGACTGTCATTAACCTCTTCATACATGTCCTCCAAGAGTCCTTATGTTTTTATGTGGCCTTCCAATTATCTTTTTGTATCATAGATAATGTGTTTTCTAAGATCAACCTAGTTCTCTCTCAAATGTATTAATAAATTAAAATCAGCTTCACACTGTATCCCGCACACAGCAGGGTAGGCAGAGGGAACCTAGTGTTAAGGCACTCCATTCCGACTTTCCGCTGAATTCTGGAGGCATTGCGTGTTAGGCAGGAGGCATAGCATAGTAGGCACGGGAAACCTAGTGCTTAGATAATTCGCCCCCCACTTTCCGCTAAATTTGGAGGCACTAGTTGAGTGGCTGTACTAGTAAAAAATATTTCCGCGAATGGGTATCGAATCTACAACCTGTCACGTTTGCAGTCACACAATTCTGACTCGGCGCCATGGCCGGCTTCAGTTTAAATCAAATATTCATGACTTTCTTCACTTTTTACTTTAACGTGTATCTTTCAGTTTCAATCTTAGACAAAGAAGCTTACCAACCGTTTTAAGCTTTAGTTTAGCAAAAAAATGTTTTAAAACTATCGTTTATTTACCACTAAATGTAAATCGAATCCACAACTATCGCGTATAGTCCAAATGGGTCACAATGACGTCACGCACAAGCTTCGTATAAAAACTATTGAACCAGCGATAATGGATGAAACAAACATCGTTAAGGAAACGGAAAGTCGCTTTGTTCACTTCCGGTACTAAGCAATAAATATGAAGACACTTGTTCTTTTTTTGAATGTCTTACACTGTGGAGACTTCTTTGTCATTAGTCTATATGTACATACCTCCCTGTTTTTTCCTGAGTAAAACATATTTTTTTGTTTTAATCATATTTTTCCCGATTGCTAAGGAAGGGTTGTAAGTAATTTAATTACGTATTCAAAAAGAATTTTTTATCGTTGATGTTGAAATAAGAAAATGGCAGATTTTTTTTTAAATTTAAACGATTATATATTGCATATAGTTTTTGAATTTTATTATTGAATATTGCCACGATATGATGTCATTTTCAAGGTTCCGTACGTTTCAAAGAAAATCAAATCAAATATAAGATCACTTTGTTGTCTGCCTATCTGTCTGTGTGTCTGTCTGTCTTTCTGTCAAGAGCTTTTATCTCAGGCACGCTCGGAGATATCGACTCGAGCCCGACTCGCACTTGTACGGTCTTTTCTTATTAAAATTATTTATTATTTATAATAACTTTACAAAAGTAAAAAGATAAAAAGGTTTAAATATATATTATAAAAAAATACTAAAAAAGCACATGAAACATTAATAATTATTATAGAACATATTGTTACTCTACATAACATTTAAAAGGTAACCTGCATCGGGCAGTCAGGAACAAAGCATGTCACCAGTTACAACTCTTATGTGTTCCGACCGAGGACCACGACTTCCTCTGTGTCACCTTTGCTACATTAAATTAATATGAAATATCCTTTTATGAGGACGTCGTGGCGCAAGGGCACAAGAGTGTGACTGTAACGTGATGATTGTGGGTTCGAGCCCCACTCAGAGAAATGAATTGTTCTTTATTAATATTTTCATTTCTTCGCTCTGGCACTAAGACAGAACCCGTCGTTGAGTTCCGCCACTCAACGCACAACGTTTTAGAATTATAATGTACAATATTAAAAGCTAACACGTCCATTTTAGATATTGAACTGACAATTTTCTTGTCAAGAGCACCATAATCAAAATTTAAGTAAATTACTGTCACAATGAGGCTGTCATATCGCAGGGGTACAAGTGTGTGATTGTAAGCGAAACGGTTATGGGTTCAATACCCACTCAGAGGAATAGAATATATAGATAGTATTTTCATTTCCTCGCTCTTGTAACAAAGTGCGGCGTTGAGTTCCACAACTCTCGAAAGTGGGGAGCGGAAGTGTCAATATGGGAACGGTTCTCGGATTCCCTCTGCCTACCCTGCTTAACTATGCTAAATATAAAGTAAAGTATCACAAAAACCTTTTTAAAGGCCAAAATAACTAAACTAATAAAAAAGGTCAACAAGCATTAACTATTACTTACTCCGAAATCGAATCCCGAACCGAAAGACAGATGACGGTAGCCATTGTACGCGATTTACAAACCCACGTGCCTCTCTTATTTGTCACGGGCGCTCACGGAATTGAAAATTCAAACATTTTTCAGGCCTTAAGAATAAAAGGAAATGTTCTGGATAATAAAACGATATTTTAGTGACAATTTTCCTTTTCATATAACTTAGTTGTTACTTTAGTTTATGTGATATATATGGATTTGTTTGCCCTCAAAAATAAATCAGTTTCACGTCTTTTCCCGCACATCAGGGTGGGCACTTACTGCAAGCACACGCCGTACTCTTTCTCTTTTATATTTTTACCAGGGCAAGAAAATTAAAATAATTCTTTGCCTCGAGTGGGTCCGGAACTCCGTCACGTTTACAATCAGGTGCTGTGCTGCTGAGTCACAACGGCCTCGAGATACTATACTTGCTGATATTATTGTATTTGTCTAACACTATACTATCAAACAATAAAAAAAACTGTTAGTGATACGTCACTCCTCGTTCTTCACTATAGCATTTCCGGTTATTGGAACCACAATCACCGCGCACAACACACAAAACGTTATTACAAATGTCCATATATCTATATATTATACAATATTTATTTGCGACTTCTCCCACCCGGTTTCCCCTCATGCAACCTAGAATATATATGACATATATTCTAGGTTGCTAGGTTACTCTGACTACAGGTGTAAATCACGATAATAGTAATGCAATAATTATAAATAATATGATTACCTATAGCCGTCCACGATATATATATACTATTATATAACTTTTTTCTTATAGAAGAACACAAGACAAACGAGCGTACGTTTCACCACATGGTAAGTGATGACCGCCCACGACTCCTTGTGACACCAGAGGAGCTACAAGTTCATTGCTGGCCTCTGCTATAACTAAAATAAATTGCAAATTCGAACCAATATTTCCTGAGATCATCACGTTCAAACTAATAAACTTCGAGAGAACCTAGTATTGAGACACCCTGTTCCCCATTTTACGCCGAAATTGCCAAGACACCAGAGCGAAAAAATGAAAATATAAATATAAATAAATATTCCATTTCCTCGTATGAGGATCAAATCCACAACCAGTCGCGTTTACAGTCACATCTTTTGCCCCTGCGCCACGAGCTAGCCTCTGATCTGAAACTCTGCAGATTTCTTAATAAGATATTTTCCGGCCACACTTCCAGATTTCTATATTTCAACAATAGTTCCATACGTATTGCTGGGTTTGCTATATTCTTACATCATTAGGTGGCTCTCTAGTAGGTACAGCTACTGTAATGCTTACCACGTGCACGTGTGAAATCCGACGCGATTCAATCTGTGAGAGTTTAAGAGCGAAAATGTGTTACGTGAACTATTTGTTAAGGTGAGGCCATGAGATTTAAATAAAAAAAATAAAAAAAATCTACTTCATGTTCTATCCCGAACACAGCAGGGTAGAGAGAGGGAATCTAGTGTTAAGACACTCCGTTCCCCACTTTCTGCCGAATTCTGGAGGCATTGCGTGTTGAGTTGCAGAACTCAACGCCGTGCTTTGAGATTTAAATAAAAGTATTTATTTCATTTGTTTTTTTTTTGCTTCACGCTATATGTAACACTATCGGAGTAGGCAGAGTGAACGAAGCGCCAAACCATACGAAGTGAAATGGAGCTAAATGGCAGACAGAGCTACAAATAGCTTATCTACAGAGCGCTAAGACCAACAGTTCTCTAATTTCTGTCTCTTTAGAGATATTCAGAGATGTATAATATTTTTAAGGGGCGGAACCCAACGCCGTCTTCTGTCTTAATTGACTAGGAAATACTAGACTAGGGAATAGGCAAGATACGCAGAAGGAATCTGGCAACCTAGTATTAGGACACTTCGTTCCGTAACAAATATTTCATTTTCTCGAGTGGAATCGAACCCACAACCTGTCGCGTTTACGTCGCACGTCGCTCTTGCGCAACGACTGGCCTAAAAAATTATACATATTATAATTCTAAGTTATAATATTAAGATATCCTTTTCTCCAGAGATAAGTTAATGAAATTTGGTGTTAATATAATTTCTCGAAATTCCTACGGGAACGTGAAATAATTGGATTTTTTTCATTTTTGTTTTTTAAGTCCTCGCAAGTAAAGTTGCGGGTGACGAATATTTAAATCAATTGTCACAACATTCCGGGGCCAAAGTGTCTTAACACTTAGTTCTCTCTGCCGTAAAGCTAAAACTGTTATTTATACTAGTGTTAGATATCGCAGGCGGTTAACGTTTTTTTTTTAAACATACACACATCGTCTTTATTTTTCTACATTAATCGGAAAGAGATACTATGAAATTGCAATAAATGATATGTATCACCTAATAACAATACTTCACAGGAATTTCCATATTTTTATTAGGAATTTAGGGTGCCGTACTTTTTAAGGAAAAAAAAGAACCATTATAAAATCCATTATAAATCTGTGAAGACCCTTTATCTCAGGAACTCTTGGAAATATTGAATTGAAATTCAAACCATATGCTTAAATCTACGGCCCCATAATTTCCTAAAAAAAACTTTTTCTACAATTACTTAAAAAGAGAATATGGTCGTTTATATCGTAAAACACCCGTATTTCCATATTATCAAGGGAATCAAAATTCAAAGGGTAATACCAGTTGACCTAGAATTATGAAATTTGGCAGCTAGCTTTTACAGGTACGACTTGTTCAGGAAAATATCTAGCCTGAAATACCAGAAAACGCGTATTTCTATACTATAAAGGGAATCAAAATTAATATGGTACTTCTGGTCAACCGATATTTATGAAATTTGGCAGCTGGCATCTACAGGTAGTACTTGTTTAGGAAAATCTGAAAACTATACATTTGTGGTTAAATCCTAAAAAAATAATAGCCTTAAAAGGGGGCACAGTCAGGTATAAAAGCCGCTATTTCAAGTGAGGTATCAGATGAAAGATGCTAGTTAAACCTGAATTTCAGAAAAAGCTTGAGTCCTCCAACATTTGTACGAAACCCTCGGTGGGCGAGCCCGACTCGCGCTCGTCCGGTTTTTTTTTCTTTTACTCGAATTTGTTAGCACTAGTTATATTGAGTACATAATTTTAGTGGCCCTACCAACACATAAGAGCTAACCTCCATTGCAAATGATACGCGCAATTAATCAAGAATTCTTCTGGGCGCTATATTTACATCGACCCTAATGAAGGAAATGGGTTTGATTTTGACAGCCTCCTGTTAGCCTGAATGGAATAAGGTAAAGTATAAGATGAAAATATAATTATATATGGAATGGTTGTGGGTTCGATACGTGTCACAACACGTGGCTTTGAGTTCTATGACTTATCATGTAATGTTCTAAATTTGGACGGAAAAATTGTAACAAATTATTGAAAAGCTGCGCTTGCTGTCTGTATTCGGACGGATCGGTATCTGTACTTGGAAGATACTTAACAAAAATGTTATTGGGTACCTTTATTAATGTAGTAGAACCCAAAACAATGAATTTAATTTTTTTATCTATTTGTTTATTTGTGCGTTTGTTCACCATAATCTCAGAATTGGCTTAATCGATTTAACTGCAGTTTTATTACAATCGGTTCATAAACAAAAAAGTTAAATCAGATTAAATGACTTTGTTCGACCAATTTGCTAATTGCTATAACAGTTATTTTATACAACTGTTTCACTAAATCGGTTGAATCCATAGCTTTCAATTTGTGTGATGGTAGAAAAAACTCGAGATTGTATGATGATAAAAACACCGAGATTTCAAGATTTAGGATCAGGATCGGTGTTTACACGGGAGAGACTGCGCTTGCTGTGCACCTAAATACCGTATAGTTCAATATTTTTTTTAATTACTTAACTTAGTGGTGCAGTGGCACTAACGTGTGACTTTAAGCGTGACAGTTCTGGGTGTAGCTCCCACTCGGGGAAATAAATTACAATTTATAATTTTTTTCATTTCTTCGCTTTGATAATAACGAAAGAGTGGCGTTGAATTCCGCCACTAAATACGCGATGAAAATGATAGAAAATTGGGAATGGGAATTAATGATACAAACGTTTTGATAAAATAAACCTGCACAATAGGGAAAATCCACAAAACATATTTTTAAAACTATTACATTTCTGTGCTCTGGTTGAAAACGCGGCCATGAGTTCAGCCATTCGACACGCAATGTCTCGAAAATTGAGCAGAAAATGAGAATGGCGTGTCTTAACACCAGGTTACCAGGTTCTCTCTGCCTATCCTGTTGTGCGGAGAAAACGGTAAAGCTAAAAAAATAAATCGAATAATATCTATAAACTTATTACAACTAATTTTCTTCGATAAAACCTGTAGCTAAGATTTTCTTTCTACGAGAGCATTATATATTCAAAGAATATCGGAATACTCTCGTGGCACAGAGTAACAGTTTAAATAAATAATTTCTTTTAGTAGGTAGGTACTAGTAAATTTCGTTAGATATTTTAATTTTATCATTTGCATTACTATATTAGTAAGTTTTTTTTTCAAGCGTCGTCGTAGCGCAGGGATACAATCGTGCGACTGTACACGCGACACTTATAGGTTTGATTCCTTCATGAGGAAATGAAGTATTTAATATTTTAACTTCTTCGCTTTGTTGAACAGGCAAAGCTCGTCGTTGAGTTCCGCAATGCTTCAAGCATTTTGTGAAAAGTGGGGGACTTAACACTAGCTTCCCAGGTTCTCTCTATCTACCCTGCCATGTCAGGATACAGCATGAAACAAAAAAAACATGAAATGTATATCGTTATAATATACTATCATAATATTTAATAATAGCTGCCCACTCGCGGCTTCGCCCGCTTAAAATACATGATTATTGGTTTAATAAACAGAATTGATTGACAACTACAATAACTTCTAATATGATTTTTTTATTACATTATCGTAATTACTATAAGATTGTTTTATTGTTTTAAATTAAAAAATACGACCAATGTTGATATTTGAAGTTTATAAAATATACATAAAGCTAATTTTTATTTTTGTAACATTATATTCTTTTTA
>DWAN01004657.1:0-11952 GCA_018230445.1 Heliconius hewitsoni | reverse complement strand
CCAGTATCTTTGATACTGTGTTTTCGAAGGTCAACCGAGGTCTCCCCCTGCCTCCCTTACCACTCACTTTTCCATCATAAATCTTTTATGCCATCTAATATTAATTCCATAAACAATTAAAAATAAATAAGACTTTAGATATTGAATATCTTACGACCGCGGTAAAAGGATTAATAAAGATCATAGTACTGTAACAAAGAGTTTTAATACAGAATATATTCAAATACATAACATTTATATAAGCTACATAATAGTTAAATTAGTTTAAGAAAACAACATAAGAACAAGTTTTTTGGAGATTTAAATTTTAGTTGACCAATCAATCTCGATAATTATCTATTTCATATCATTATAGTGAACGGCGTAAATACGTATAAATTATTAGTGGTGGCTGTTTAATACAATGACGCATTATACTTATATAGAATTAGATATTATTAATTATTATTACTACTAAATACTAATTAATAATTATCACTACTTATACAAACGTTAATTTAAACCATGAACTGGTAAAAATATGTTTTTTCCTATTATTTATGTACATGACTGTGCTGATTAAATGATTAGTTTTAAAATCAAATATACTTTTTGATTTTTTTGTTGAGCATTAAATGATAATATTGAACAATTACACTAAAGTTTTTTTTCTACTTTATATATTATCATACAATACAAATTACATCTATTATATCTATTACATTCATTGTTTTATTTAATAATTACAAATATTAAAATAAAATTTTATGTTTATAGAATTTGAGATTACCTGAAAAAGGTTTTAAAGGTACACACACATTGCAATTCCTTACGAAATTAAAAAAGTCCCAATGTGAAAAAAAATGGAGCTTTCATATTACTTCTGTAGCTTCTAGATGGTACACAAAATTTACATACATGTTTATATTAATATTCTAGAACTGTTTAGTATCATATAAATCAGTTAACGACAATAGTTTATGATAAGTAGTCAGTAATCTTGGAAAACTTATCAATGATCTTAACTCTATTTTTCTAAATATAGACAATATTAGCGGATGCACAGTAGACCTTGAGATCATTTGTACCTAATCCACGTTTGAGATAAAGTAATATTGCTTATGTTTTTCCTTAGTAATATTAACTTAGCTATAATATACGTATAAAAGCAATTTGAAATGGATAGTTACATAAATTTTATGGAATGTATGTACATACCTTGCATTTATTTAATACTTTTTAAGCTTTTCGACGTACAAACATTTGAAGTTGGATGTTCATTTAATTCCGTTTAGGAATTATTTCATTTTTGAAACTCATTTTCGACTGAAACAGAAATGTATTTCAGCAGAAGATTTATTTAACTAGAAGATTATGGATTCAAATCTCTCTTAGTAGAATAATTTTAAAACCTGTTTTTACAAGGTAATTGTTGGATCTCCCACACAATCAGCACAATGTTCATAAAAAAAACCTAATATAAACATGCTAAGATTCATGAGTATTCACCGTTATTATTTATTTATTTTATGTAAATGAAACAGAAAAATGATTGTATTGTCAAAGGAGGAGCGGTGGCTGTTATAAAAACATTGCTGTCGGACAAGTAGGTATGCTAAACGTTGCATATCCGCATTGTTGACTCACTCGTGCACTTTAATGTAGTTTAAGTTTTAAATGTATGGATATATGGTTATGTCGTCAATTTCATCGCTGACACCTACGTCGGTGATCGTTGTAATATTGTGGGTATTTCTTATTAAAATTCAAGTGAATATAAAATATGTAAAGCATTTTACACAAGCACTTAGTCAAATTATGTTTTAGAATCTTTAGCTTTTAGTAGTCCATCTATTTAATGTTTTTGTTTTATTTCTAAATATTTGAGGAATAAGTAAAAAATAAAATACTTTAAATATTACCCATTCAAAAAGAGTGAAAATTTACCATGACACTATTACCATAAAAGAAAAAGTTACATTTTAATATAGAATACGGGTCAAAGCGTTTTATCTAAGAAAGTTTCCGACTTTCCTCACTATTTTGTATTATCTAGATCTAGAAAGTCCAACAGTGCTAATAACTAGAGGTTATGAGCAGGGCTCACTGAATACTTAATCAAATATAATTGCAAATAAAAGATAAAAGATAGAAATATGTATATCGTTATATTTAAAAGTAAGGTACAGATTATTTCTATTACGGAGTTCTAGTTTTCTATTTTACCCTGTTTTCCGTATATCAGAATAACAGAAGGAATTTGTGTCATCACAAACTCTTTCTCTCTTTCTCTCTATGTCCATTTTTTGAGATATTAACGCGTTGAACGGTGGAACTTAACACTGCGCTTAGTCATGCAAAGTGGCGAAACGAAAATAATTTATTCTTCCCAATGTTAGAGTTAGAAGTCACAAACACCGTGCTTACTGTCGGACGCAGTCACACTGCACCACGACAACGTGCCATCTTTTTATATTTCCGTATCAATGATAAATTTTATTTTCATTATTTGTTTTATATGTTATTATTGAATACACTATTGATTTGGCATTATTATTTTGTTTTGACCACTTATATTATTAAAATATTTCGATTGTATTTAGACTTTTGATTTCAGCACATATAAATATTTTAATGTATTACATGACATGCCACTAATAGAATTAATAGACAATTAATTATTACAAAACAAGTTTTATTTGATTTGAGGCCAGTCGTGGCGCGGGGGCACAAGAGTGTGACTGTAAATGCGACAGGTTATGAGTTTGATTCCTACTCGAGAAAATGAAATATTTACATCTTCTCGCTCGACCTCTCTTTGGTCGAGGAAAAGCGCGGTGTTTAGTTCCGCTACTCAACACGCAATCTAGGATTTGGAGGACAGTGGGGAGCGGAGCATCTTAACACTAGGCTCCCTCTGCTTACCCTGATATATGCGGGATATAGCGTGAAGTTGAAAAATAAAGTTTTATTTAACACAAAACAATTAGCGAGTTACGCAAGAATGTGTCAAGTTTAAAACAAGACCATATACCGGTTTGACGAATGCAGATATTATCTTTGAGAACTTATATGGGAGCCGGTTTCAATAGTAAAGCTTTTATCAGATATATCAGGCGTATCTTTGAAAAGATTTTTTTTTTCTTATTTATAATTACAAGTTTGGTTGCGTAGTACATTTGCTGTTAAGTAAATGGCATGTATTGAGTACATCATTAATGTAGGTTTCGCAGCTAAAGAGTTCTAAAGGAATTGGAATGCATTTTAGTTTTGTTCTTCGTTACTTCGTGTCTGAAGAAATCTAAGTGATAAGATACTCCATTTTCACCTTTTCGCCCAAATACAACGCCTCACTTGGTGTACTAAAGGGGTTAAATGTATATAAAAAGCTTGCGTTCCAAAGTGAGGATTAAACACAGCTGGCCCGTTTGAAATCAGTAGGTGTCCCATTGCGCCACGATGGCCTCTAGGTTTTTTCACGTACTAATTAAATAATTTACTTCATAAATAAACGTAATTTAAAGTTTTATCTTATAATGTATATTATATGTTATATAAACACAAGTGTTTAGCTTGCGTTAATGTAGATCGTAATTACGCAAAATGTATCATCAATGACGTACTGGTTGGGAACATCACTAACAATGGACTAATAAATAACTCAGTTGCCCATCATCTTTATAACTTTGATTATATAAAATTTTAAATAAATATATATTTTTATAGTGTCTCCCGCACATAGCAGGGTAAGCACAGGGTACCTGGAAAACTAAGTGTTAAGACATTCCGTTCCCATTAAGGCACTTACTTCCGTTCCCCATTTGCGTGTTGTCTGCTCTGCTTGTGACCAAAGCGAAGAGGTGAACATATTCAATATTTAATTTACCGAGTGGTAATTGAAGCCACGAATGTCGCGTTTAGTTGCACCCTTGTGCCCCTGCGTCATGACGGCCTATAAGTATGTAAGTTAATAGTCATGTGAAAGTGTCAAATACAAATATATGCTTAATGTGAATGATTTTAAAATAAATGAAACAAGTATCCAATTTAAGAACAGAACAAATTTACACCTAATTTTTTTATTGAATGAATGAAGTAAATAGCCTTTGCATGTTTCTTTTAAATATGAAGTGAAACTGCCATTGACAATCTTGACTCCATTTTTTAGCCATTGACAATGTTATTATTTTAATTTACTAACGTATTAACCTTGTGTTTGTAATTTTATTTCTTATACATAAATATATATTTTTTTCGGATTAAAATCATATTTAATCTAAGAATCAACGATTTATATGGTGCATTCACAGCCGCACGTTTGTGCCACGCCACGACTGGCTTCTAACTTTATTTATATAACTCTTTTAAAAGCATAATTATGACGTGATTGTTATTAGTGTCAGTTATACTAATCAAATAATATTAATCTATACGTTGACGCATTTATACCATCTAGGGATTCATTAGTTAATTATAAATGATACTGGTTTTTTTTTCTCTAACTTAATCTCTTCGTAATTGGTAAACACCACAATTACTTATATGACACTTCCTAGAACAACGTTTATACTATCGCCTTCATCTTCTCTTCGCACGCGACATTGTATATGCATTTTGCTATTATGTTTGTGCGACACGTGGCTTGTCAATTAGGGATGGTTATCAGTTTCGGCATGGTTTCATATAACCTTCATAAATAAATATATATTTATTTCGGTTTTGTTGTTTTTTTAAAGTTTGATCTTCGTAGCACTAATATATTATCGACAAATAATAACGCTGGACATAAACGCATTATATGTTTATATAATGATAGGTTAATTTTATACAATCGCAATATATGCATGTTCATGTTATACGATCTGATTACTAATGCATATTCATAATTTCTGCCTTTTCATGCATTTTTATGTAAGTATAATAAGATTTTTATAGAATTATTAATTTTATACCTTTTTTTTACATATGTTTCTGTAATCGATATTCGATCGATGTTTTAACATAAGTGCTTTTATTTGAAAAGTAAAAGTGTTTTTTTTAAATGATAATGCACATATGTCCAAATCTTAGCATATTGGACAAAATAAGTTCAAATATTATTATAATTGTTACATTCCTTAAAACAATAGCTCTTAAGTCACTCTTGCGCATATTCTGTGCTGTCTTTAGTTTCGAGTGGAGAAATGAAGTTCTCTTGTTAGTTTGTTTTTGTAATAGGATTGCATTTTGTACTGTATCTTTTAATTAGAACCGCCTTATGTAACATACATACATACGTGATGGTATTTTTTTTCTCATTATTATTCTATTGTTAATATCAGGTCTATGGGCTAATATTATACTTGTGTGTGTATATGTATAATAGGTGTTTCCATTAACATTTTTTCTATTTTGTAGAACAAAGTTTTCGCGGCATTGAAGTTTTGATACGTGAAATAAAATACAAAGAAATATGGTGTTTCCAGGTTTAGTTACATAGATTTCACCTCTTCAGTTGTCGCTTCAAAATATATGATTTTCCACTAATATGCTCTATATAGCTGATGTACTCTGGAAAATGAAAAACGTGAAGATTAAAAATAATATTGATATGAGGAAGCAGAACTCGACTCATTGAGACATTTTATAAAATAGTGCATATAATTTTTGTAACTTACATGAAAGATATATAGATTTTAAATACTACTTACATAAATATAAATAAATAAAAACTCACCATGCGAATGTCTCTTGTTTCAGGTAACACTCCATTTTTTAAGCAAGTAACAAACGCTGAAGTAAGTATTGAGTTGCCTTTGGTGGCGTACCATTATGAGGATGTTGAATCGTTAATAAATCTTATAATAGCTAAGTTCTGTTTGCCTATGGTATTCATTTTAAAATCGTTAAAATAAATTCGTTTACAACACTACAGGGAGCATACGTTATTGAAATGTCTTTATTATATTTATATTTTGACAAACAAGAAGCGAAGCGGAATTATATTGCTTGTATTGATAAGAAAAAAATCACGTTAAACATTGCTGCTACCTGTCGTAATACATTTGAATCAATCCAGTCAGTCAAATGTTATCGGTCGGCACAGTTTTATCAAACGACAGTAAGTTATTCAACTGGATTGACAGGTCGGTGGTCGGTAGTTGCGGCTGTGTGGCCGCCGAAGGGTGAGGGCTTACGTAAGAGCGGACTTACCTGATTCAATACGCTTTCTTGTCGTAGGGCATTTATTGATTATGATACAGATGATTTGGCTCACATTTGCATACGTTGTGGACTATCGGATTGCTTAGTGTATTTTTTTCCTTTTATTTTTGCTCACCAATTGTAGAAAAAGAACCAATTTTTATTATGGTTATAATTTTTTAGGCGATTTTGAGCGATACAAAAGCTAATTTATTGTTTTCAAAGTAATTATTTTGTAACATCTCATTTAAATTACATAAAACAAAAATTACATTATATATTTAATTTGAAAATACGAAGTTGTAATACTTACGTAATGATGATATTTTGCATGCTGTGTAGCTATAATTTTAATTGAAAAAAATGGTTTAATAAATTCGAAAAGGTGTCAAGGCTTAAATTTTTATTAGCCTCATACTAAATATTTATAGGCAATCTATTATAAGATGCTTATTGGGTTGCGAAGTTAAATGTCTCGTTTTGTCTAACGCGGGCGAAGCCGCAAGTAAATAGTCGTTTTTAAATAAACAATGAAATTAAATCATTTCGGTGAGAGCAGACCTTAAAAAATAAAATCATCCCTACTATGTTACTGCGCCAAAAATTATAAAATAAAATTTTAAATTATCTAACCTGTACATTTTTATACAACGATTCGATGTATAATGAATTAGTAAGGTATATTGAAAATTATTAATTAGAATTATATTATATGAAATAATTGATGGTGTATATCGATTCATTCAATAGTGATAAATGACTTATCATATAATATATTGTGCATTCGATTACACTGACACCTGTAGGTGCACATACATACGGACAGAATATTACTAAACATCGATTCACACGATTAGCTTCGCTTAGGACGTTGAAAAATTCGGCTAATCATTGCATTCATGTCCTTCCATACGTTTTTTTTTTTATAAAAACGTCGCTATTCGCACCTTAACAGTATGTAAATGGTACTCCGTAGCTTTTTAATTAGATTTGGACTTCCCCGCAAAAACGGTACATGTGTGGAAAAAATATATCCGTTTCTACGGGCTTAGGCACGTGAGACGATAAAATGCAGGACCTGAAATTAAAGTAATGATTATTGCATTTTTAATTAGTTCGCGTTGCCCAATCAATTTGTTTGCTAAGAGTTTACTTTGACACTTGTGTGTGTTTATTGCTGATGTTGCGAATTATATTTTGGCACCAGAGTAAAGAAATAAAAATATTTAATATTTAATTTCACACGACTACAGTACTATTTCTTCATCCATAACTAAATGTGAATTTAAAAATAAACTATATTGATGCAAAAATCACAATGTTCACAAGCGTGTATATATATCATATACATATGTACGTACATATGAATTGTAATCTACTTCTAGAATCTACTAATTGTATTACTAGGAATTGACAAAAGGTTATTAAAAGCAAATAGTGGCCCGTTTCTTTGTTCTAACATCACGGCAGACTGCTTCGTGACCGCTCGCGCGTGTTTGTATGCGACTGTACTATCTCATCGGTCATTTAATTGTATCATTTTTTAACTAGTATATGTAATATCTTATTTTCAGTTCAGAATGCATCTAGAGATTGCAAAGAGCAGGCAGAGACGACCCTATCTCTATCAGTAGCCTTCTTTCCGTAATTTACGCCCCAATGTTCTGAACATTGCTTATTGAGTGGGGGCAGTCATCGCCGTGCCTTTTGTTTGGGACGAGTGAAATGATAATAATTTAAATATTATAATCGTTCTCTCAAATGGTAATCGAATCCACAACCATGGCGTTTACAGTAATACTAAGCTGTCCGGTTGCGCCACGATGGCCACAATTTTTTATTGATATTGCTTTTTTAATTGAACCAACGCTAATAATTAAATTATTAAAATATTTATACATAATTACATGTATAAATATTTTAATAATATGTAATTTAATATGGAAATATAATGCATAGTAGGTATAAAACAGTGCTAAGGCAGTGTAAGGCATATTAAAAAGTTAAGCACCTCAAGAGCTCCTAAAGCTTCGTGTTTTTACGAGGGCAACTAAAATTTTAATTGTACTCAACATTCTTATTTAAATTGTCTGGCATATGAGTCATGTTTTTAATTTTTTTAATGAAATTCAAAATAAGTTTATTGTCTTATAATATGTTAAACTAAACACTTAATCGTAAAATACTCCATATATGTCTTAATAATTTATGGTAATAGCTAATATATTAAGGTTGAATATGAATATCGAATACGTTAACTTTTTGACGAAAATAACAAAAGGATTGGAAAAGAGTGAGATGTTGGATGGATAGAATTTATTCTATTATTTTATTTATCTACAAGAACTATACATAAATACAGGAAAAGCAGAAAACTAATATAAATTATGATTAATACTAAAAAACTAAATGAATTTGCCTAAAATGGTTAAAGTTTCCCATATTGCAATGTCAACTTGCGTCGTGACATGCACCGTGCGAATACCGTCTGGCCTCCAGGCTATTTGTGTCAGATTCTTCGGATGCTTTGCACTGCAATGATAATGATGATAAGAATTTCTACTGTACTCATTATGAGTCACTATATAATAGATAAGACCTGATGAAAGGAATTTGATCTCTTAAAATTGTTGTTTCGTTATTATAAATTTTGTATTAATTGTTAATGTTTTATTATCTTGGTCTCTAAGATCAAATGTTGATATATTGATAGTTGCATAAAGTTTTAAAGTAGTTTGCCAAAAAAATAGTAAAAATGAAGCCTTAGAACTAGTTGCAGATAACATACTCATTAATAAACTCATTAAATACTTAGTACTTGTATATTCCGCTGAATTCTGCCGCCGCCGGGCTTTGCCTCGTTAGCAGAGGAAATTAAAATATTAAATATTTCATTTCCGCATGTGGGAATCGAACACACAACCCCTTGTGTCACGCACTTCTGCCCATGGCCAACTGGCCTCAAAATGAAAAATATTATTGAATGACATCCTCATTTAATAATATTTTTTTATATTAGAGAAACATTGTCATTAATTAAACGTGTCTAGATTTCAATTGTACGTTTTATCCATATGCAAAGATAGTATCAGACGCTATTCACACATACATATGTATTTCAATATTGTAAACCGGATGCACGTATGTAGGTAAGATATGCGCGCAAAGATCAAAATGTCACTTATTTGCTATACAACATTACTTACTTACTGTCCTTATTCGTATAGCCTTTAGCACATTCATAAGATAGGTAGCGAGCGTAGTATTGACGTTGTGTACGACTACAAAGTGTTTCCACTTGCCAAGATCTATATTAAGAAATTTCTTTAGAATATTAAATATCTGCGAATATGTCGTCACATTACTTATTGGTATTTGTGATTGGATTGGGATAGTTGTGTGTTCTAATACAGCAGCAGCTAATAGTCTATAATAATCTCTATCTCAATCTCTAATAGTCTATAATAGTAATACAAGATGAGATCTCGTAACTTCACAAGCAAATGGTTCCTATATAGACAAAATATGGTACCCATAGCTTGACGCTTTTTCGACACTCAACGGGAAGAGCGCAGAAACGAAACCTACTCTAAGGTTTAGTGTCTCCGTTCTCCATCGGTGACTTATAGTTACGTGTTATTCAAAATATATGTTAGGTGTGTACAATTAACGTCACATTATGTCACGATCGTATTTCCGTAAACTTCTAATGAAATCATGTAACGGGTTCTTTGTTGGAATAGAATATAAAGTATGGAATGTCCATTTCCGCCTCCCACATGCCTAATTTCACAGCGCAATTCATTTGTTGCATACAAAATAATCTTATGTATATTACGGCTGAGGCCAGCCGTGGCGCAGAAGCACAAGCGACTGTAAAAGCAACAGGTAGTGGGTTCGATTCCCACTAGAGTAAATGAAATATTTACTATTTTCATTTTTACGTTCTCGTAACGAGGCAAAACGCGGCGTCGAGTTCCACTCACGACCCAACACGTAATACCTCCAGAACTCGGCGGAAAGTGTTTTAATGGCAACGGATTGTTGCCGTCACATGGTTCCCAGGTTTCCACTGTCAATAAATAAATGCCTGTTTAAAAATATAACAAGCGACCTATCGTATATAATTACGATTTATTAATATGTATTTATTTTATACATATATAACCTAAGGTTTATGTTAATATGAAGATTTATATCTATTAAATGTTGTGTTTTGAATTAATTAGGAGAGAAAAACCAGTGATGCTGTTCCTCGCGTTGTTTGCCATTAAAATTCAGAGCATACGTGTTATATGATAAAATAAGCAGTACAAAATACCGTGTATTTTATATTTATCTCGGAATGCATTACGCACATTCGTACATTTACATTATTTGCGTATACAGGACTATGCTTTTGTTTAGTTTTTGATCTAGTTCGAATGAGTACGCTTGCCTACTTACCGCTTGATACGAAGTATGGAATGTTATAATTTATAATAAAGAATTAACCTATTTAAAATAAGCAACTTCTTCAATAACCTGCCCATTTTAGTTTTGCTTTAATAAGCCGATATTTTACACCGATAATTCTGGGCCCTATCACAAATACAAAATATTAATTTTTTGCTTTATATTTCCATGCCATGCCATATTATTACGCATGTATTCCTTTACAGTTTAATCTGTATCACTATATTCACAGTATAAATGTTAGTTGTTAACAATAATTATGCAAATACTAATGAAACGATGACTCATAATTTCAAATTAGGTGGGCTGGATTTTGCGACCTCACCACATCTCAGTTTTTGTGCCAAGGGTATATTAACAGTTTATCAAATATTGATGCTTTGTTTTATGGTATTTCGTTAAGCGTTTGATGTTTTATATAAGGTTAGGCTACCAGCTCGTTAATATAATTCCGTATAAGGTTTTGAAGTCGTTCTGTAAATTGTCTTTGTTGATTCTTAAAAAAAATTATTAATATAAACGTTGTTTATTTTCGTTATTGATATTTTATATCAAAATAATAATTTTATTAAATCCTAGTATTATATATGTATCTAAGTGTTTTTCTTCCCACTTCAGCTGGCAAAGTATAGTGTTGAATTTCATCGCGTAATGTCATATTAATATGATATCCGGAAAGAGGAGAATGATGTGGTTTTTCTTAAATTGCTTATATAAACGTAATAAATATAGCACTTCTATATAGGATCAACAAATATACCTATATGTATTTCCTCATAATCGAGACTTTAAATATTAAATCAAAGTTAAAAATATATATTTTTTTAAATTTCCGTTTGAGAGCTTGAAATAATTTTATTGATTTATTATTTTAATGTTGGATAAGTCGCAGCATCCGGGTGTCCGATGATGCTTGACGTCGACCCGACTACATAGTTGCTCTTTTGTATCGAATGTAAATAATTTTATTTTATCATGTAAAATTGATTTTTACTACTATTATTCTTATCGTTATTGCATTCGATGCGGCCATTTAATCTACGAGTGATTATTATAAACAAACATTGAATATTTATCGATTTTTTATTTCCTGTTGTCGGTTATGCCAGCATTTGCCAATTGTTTTTTACGAGTATAAACAACAAAAAATATAGGGATTTTAAGTTTACCAATTGATCTATCTACAGTATTTTTTGTATCGTTCTGATTAACCCTAATAAAATAGGCAGTTTTTTTATTACATTGAACTATATTATAGTCTAATAATAATATAATAAAACAGAGGCCGGTCGTGGCGCAGCGGCACAAAGTGTGACTGTAAACCGACTGGTTGTG
>DWAN01004656.1:0-11953 GCA_018230445.1 Heliconius hewitsoni | reverse complement strand
GATGTTTTCGAAGAAGAAAGGACTAGTGTCACGAATCTGCTACGTTATTTCTGCTTGCATTAACCCACAATGGAGCCCACCGTTCCAGTAAGAGTCGTTTGCGATGAACAATCTCCTACATCAGAAGCGGGATCGATGCAGGCGAAGAAAAATATTCAAGTACCAAGGGATGAAATCGACGGATGGCGCGCCTTATTGGAAGCCCAACAAGACAACATGCGCCCCCTCGTGGAAACATTACGCAAACCACCTCCCCAGGAGACTGCCAAGCAGATTGTGTTGCCTAAATTACACCCCGAAGATGCAAACACGGATGCTCGAGCATGGCTTACGACTGCGGACATCTGTTTGGCGGATCGAGAATGTCAGTAAGTGGAGTAATCTTATCTTTATACTTAGTAAAGCTATGAAGGGTTCTGCTGCTACTTGGCTTTCTCAAATCGCTTTTCCTAATATAAAGTGGGCGCAATTTAAGCAAATTTTTCTGTCGCGCTTCGACGCTTCAGATACTAATGCAGCAACAATTTTTAAAATATTCAACAGTAAACCTCGAGAAGGCGAATGTCTGTCCGCATACTCAAATAGATTATTTACTTCTCTTATGTCACGATGTAATGATTTAGATAAAGAGGAAATAGTAGTGGCGATGATCCTCGCACATATTGGACAAATTGAACCACGATTTCAACGTAATATTTTTTCAGAAGAAATAAATACTCGTTGCAAAATGAGCCGCAAGTTAATGGCATTTTCTTACAATAAGCGTAGTTTTCAAGAATGTAAAACTAATAATAATATATCGGATATTAAGAGACCTAGATTAAGTACAATTTCAGTTAAATGTTACAAATGTGGAAAGTTTGGTCACAAATCATTTGAATGTTTCAGCCAAAAAGCCGAAAGCAAGATAATTTCTACTTCCAATCGCTCCGACTTCCCGGCAAGACCTCCTATCACGTGCTTTAAGTGTAGTGATGAAGGCCACATAGCGTCGCCTACCGCCATAGTAAAAAGAGTTGACGTATGCGACGTATCACCTGTCACCGGTAACTTCACACAATTTGGTGAGCGATTCTTATTTTGTTTTGATTCCGGCTCTGATTATTCTCTTATTAAAGAAAGTATCGCTCGAAAAATATCTGGAAGGTTGCAACATATCCCTGTCACTTTAATGGGAAACGGTAAATCTAGCGTATTATGCTCCTTACAAATTTTGTCTAAAGTTATTATTAGCGGATATGACGTAGAGATACTGTTTCATGTTGTACCCGACAGTTTTTTGAATCATGATATTTTGATTGGTCGAGATTTATTCGCGTTAGGATTTACAGTACAAATGTCACGTCATTAAAAATTCTAGATTGTTAAATATTTGTGAGATTGATAGGAAGGTTACAAATTTTGATAATTTAGATACGGATGTTCAAGACGAGTATAAATGGTAATTAATTAATATTTTACATGATTTTGCTGTATCATTTGTGGATGGAACTCCTATTAATAGAATAAAAACCGGCGAGTTAGAAATAAGACTAGTGGATCCTTGTAAAATTGTACAGCGTCGGCCTTATCATCTTAGTCCTGAAGAAAGGGATATAGTACGCAAAAAATGTAGTTAGTTATTATTAGCAGGAGTTATCCGACCGAGTAAATCCCCTTTCTCTAGTCCAATATTATTAGTTAAAAAACGCGATGGATCAGATAGAATGTGTATAGACTATCGAGAGTTAAATTTTAATACGGTTCCTGACCGTTATCCGTTACCACTTATTTGTGATCAAATTCAAAGGTTAGCGGGAGCAAATCTGTTTTCTTGTTTAGATATGGCTAGCGGATTTTACCAAGTACCAATAAATGAAAATTCGATAGACAAGACCGGGTTTATAACGCCAGATGCTCATTATGAATTTACGGCTATGCCTTTCGGCTTACGTAATGCTCCCGCCGTCTATCAAAGAGCAATTAATACAGCGTTAGGAGAATTAGTTCATTCTTATGCGATTGTTTATATGGACGATTTAATTATTCCAGCAGCGAATATAGAACAAGGTATGGAGAGATTGCGGGAAGTATTAAAAATTCTTTCTGATGCCGGGTTTTCTTTTAATTTAAAAAAATGTGCTTTTCTTAAAACAAAAGTTCAATACTTAGGATATGAAATATCAAAGGGTATAATAAAACCGAATCCTCGTAAAATTATAGCACTAGGCGATTCTCAGCCTCCACAGACAATTACTCAGTTAAGGCAATTCTTGGGATTAGCATCTTATTTTAGAAAATTTGTTAACAATTTCTCTATCAAAATGGCTCCTCTTTATAGATTGTTAGCCAATAATAACTTAAAATTAACCTGGAACTCTGAACATGAAAATATAAGACAAGAAATAATTTCAATTTTGACGAGTTCACCTGTTTTAATGATTTTTGATCCTAAATTCCCCGTGGAATTACATACAGACGCTAGTAGTATGGGTTTTGGGGCAATACTATTCCAGAAAGTTGAAGGAAAGTTACATCCAGTCGAGTATTATAGTAAAAGGACGACTGATGCGGAGTCTCGTTACCATTCATACGAGTTGGAAACGTTAGCAGTAGTAAATTCTGTAAAGCACTTTCGACATTACTTATATGGCAGATCTTTTACCGTTGTTACAGATTGCAATTTTTTAAGGGCATCTAGAAGTAAAGTTGATTTAACACCTAGAGTTCATCTATGGTGGGCTTTCCTTTAAGCTTTTGATTTTGATATTCAATATAGGGAGGGTAGTAAAATGACACACGTTGACTTTCTTTCTAGAAACCATTTACCTATAGAAAACAAAACATTTAATAATAAGAAGAATAGAGAAGTTAATAACAAAGTCCAAGTGAAGCGGGTTAATATTGCTGAGCTATCATCTGACTGGTTACAGGTAGAACAAAGACGAGACAGTGAGTGCAGGGAAATAATAGAAAAATTATAAAATGATAATCTCGAACTAGATACATGTCAAATCTATGACTTACGTTCTAATGTACTTTTTAGAAAAAATCAAAGAAATAAGGGTAATATTTGGTTACTTATCGTACCAAGGGTCTTTCGTTGGTCAGTAATAAATCATATTCATGAAAACATTCTCCATTTGGGATGGGATAAAACTCTAGAAAAGGTATATCAGCATTATTGGTTCCCGAATATGTCAAAGTATGTTAGAAGATTTGTGGAAAATTGTATTACATGTAAAATTGCAAAATCTGCTCACGGTAAAAAACAAATAGAGCTACATCCTATCCCAAAAATTAATATCCCTTGGCATACTATTCACATAGATGCCACGGGTAAATTAAGCGGTAAAAGCGACTTGAAGGAATATGTTTTCGTTCTTATAGATGCCTTCACTAAGTATGTGTTACTGCGACCTTCACCGCGAATTAATGCCGATAGCGCTATCACTGCTCTTAAAACAGCCGTGGCATTATTGGTTTCTCCTGTACGTATAATAGTCGATCAGGGCAGATGCTTTGCAAACAAAGAATTTAAAGATTTTTGCACTAGTCATAATATAAACGTACATTTTATAGCTACAGGATCCTCACGCGCTAACGGGCAGGTAGAGCGAACAATGAGTACGTTGAAGAATATGTTAACCGTAGTAGAGTTCAAATAAATCATGGCAAGATGCTTTAGATGAAATTCAGTTGTCCATAAATAGCACAATACATAGAGTAACCAAAGCAAGTCCATTAGAGTTATTAATAGGTAAAGTAGCTAGGCCACTAAATTTGTTAGCAGATGACCAAGAAATAGAAATTTATATTGATGAGGTACGTAAACAGGCCGAGAATTTTATAAAAGAAAACGCTCGTGTTGACAAAATTCGGTTCGATAAGAATAAAGCGAAAGTGACGCCGTTTTCTGTTGGTGACTATGCTTTAGTAGAAAATCATGAAAGGAATCAAACCAAACTAGATTCAAAATTTAGAGGTCCCTATGAAGTTATTGAGGTATTAGATGTTGACAGATATATCCTTAAGAATTTAACGTCTAGCCGCTTATATAAATATGCACGAGATCGCTTGCGTCCTTTCCCCAAATCTTACATTCCTACCGAATTAGATCCATGTCTCTCAGACACTAGCGATGGTAAGAATTTCGTACTGTTAATAATTTTATAATGGAATGATTATTTGCGTTTATAAATCCAAAACTGAAGATTTTTTTTTTTTTGCACGCACGCATGCTCGCATGGTTTGTGAGGCAATTTGTATCTGTGAAGCGAGTTGGCCGTTTGGATAATTGAGTTTTTAAGGTGTGGCCTGGTGGCCTGCAGAATTATCTAGACTGGCAAGTTGGCCATTTGGATAATTGTTAGGGTATGGCCTGCAGAATTATCTAGACTGGCTAGTTGGTCGTTTAGATAATTGAATTATAAGAGTGTGGCCTGGGGGCCTGCAGAATTATCTAGTGGCGAGGTGGCCCGATGTTAATTGAGTGATGGCATGGAGGCCTGCAGAATTATCTCTATGGCAAAGTGGCCTTCAGATAATTACTAATAATAATTGAGGGGTAAATAAAGAGAGCTCGAGAGTACGAGCATTTTATTTTGTGCATGCGCGCTTAGAGCTTTATTTTTGATTTGTTTAAAATATTAAAGTAGGATATGGTAGAATTAATTAAAGAAAATTATGAGATGCTAAAGAATTTGTTTGAAAGCTGTAATTACAAACGAAACGTCAGGAATGGCCGAACATTTAACATACACTGTTTATCCTTTTTTTTTTTTCAGTGAACAATGATCAACTTACAACATCACGCGAGGGCGCGTGAAACGTCAGGAGGGCCGTGTCGAAGGAAGCGATTGGAACGGAAATTATAATATCATAGATTTTTATTGATTGTTTAATATTATTATTAGTAGCAACTGTTTACAATATGATTGGCTATGTTAATGTAAAAAGACAATGTGTTGACTTTTGTATAACCAATTAGATGTTTGGACCAATAGTGTCTAGCTAGAAGGCTATGACAGCCTTCAGCTTCAGAGGAAACGATCGAAAAGAATCTAATTGTTAATTAATGTTGAATTACGATTGGCTGATAGAATTTTAAGTGGTCTTAAAAACTTTGTTCACAAGTCCCCTGGAAAAACTTGTTACTTTCATATCCTACGTTTATGCCCTGACATGGTTTGAAATTAAAAGATCTCGAGATCTCGTTGGTTAACGACATAATTGAAGAATGAGACTTAAGACATTAAGAGATAACCACAAAAAATTCTGACCTAGTCTCTACAATAGTAAAATAAATATTTCTTGGAAAAAAAAACTTTTGTATTCTCTATACAACTTTTTTATATTCAGGATAAAAACACACCCTATTTATAATTAGGTAGTTCCAGACCCATTTTACACTTTTCCCCTAATTTTCGAGAGACGTTACGTGGCGGTATACTTAAAACCGCGCTTTTTTCTTGTTATCAAAGCGAGGAAACGAGAACAAATCATTCCTTTGAGTAGAAATTCAATCTAATACCATCGTTGACACAATTGTGCCGCTGCGTCACGATAGCTTTTTTATCAGTTCTTGTCCTCATAGTGATTATCAATATGTACAAAGAACTTTCTATCAAAACTGTCCTAAATTCTATAAAAGACTAGACCAAATAAATTATCAACTCAACACTAAAACATGTATTAAAATGGAAAAAAACATAAAAGCACGTCCAAAAGACGCGATATTCTAAGCTTTTATTATACAGCTTATAAAGCGCAAGCGGTAGTTAGTTAGTAGGGCGTGAAATTTGGATTGGATAGTTGCGCCAATTCACGTCAATTTGAAAATCAAGGTTCAGTTTCAAACTATTCTACTTCAGATACGAACTTTTATTTCAGCGTTTTGCGTATTGAAAAATATTAAGAGCTTTGGTTGGCAATCAATCAATAAATAAAGTATTTTTAATTTTAAAGTGTTATTCCACACTTAGGAAAGAAAAATACTTTTTAGAAAACGTATAAAAATTTGAACTTAGCGGGATTTGAATCCGCGCCTCTGGCAAACCGTCCAAGCGCACTGACTGCTAAACCATATGTTCTCATCAAGCTACAGAAATGCTAAGAACATGAATAAGTTGTAAGAAGCGTATAAGAATTTCTAATAAAATGTGATGTATTTACTATATAGACTATAGGTAGGTTTATTACTCCTTTCATAACATCCCATCAAAATCCCATCAAGACCCAGTTTTTAAATTTCGGAGAAGCAAAGTTATTAGAAGCTTTTTTGTCTATTTTTTCATTTGACGATTCAAAAGTGCTTAAAAAAGTTTATTTGAATAAATAATATTTTGAATTTGAATTTGTATTTGAAATATTTTTTTATTTAAAAGTTATTTACCAATAACTCTATAGATAAATGGCAAAATATTATTTTTTCATTACTACCCTCACATATACCGAATAAATCAATAGACAATCTCATCTACAATCCTCAACTGTTAACTGAAGTAACTGACACTCCTCGAGTTACCAACTTGGAAACCGATGTAAATTGAACTATTGTTTCCCATAAAACACCTGCTCCTTATCACGAGTTGTTCCTCGACAACTGGAATGAAGGGTCAACCTAGAGTGGTGAGTCAGTGTAAACAAGACTCGCTCATTTGTCAATATTATGCAGTAAGAAACCAAGATAAATAATATAGTACGCTGGTATATTATTTTCGGCTACAAAAGAGGTGAAAAATAAAATTGGCCTTTTTTTTCTCTTATACCTTATTAAGACGCTGTTCAAGGTGATGTAATCAAATATTATATTTTTGCTTTCAAAGTTATACATTAAATAAACAAGTCAGCTTTACTCTGTATTCCGCACACAGCAGGGTAGACAAAGGTAACCTAGTGTTTTAGACACTCCATTCCCCACTTTCTGCCGAACTCTGGAGGCATTGCGTGTTGAGTGGCAGAACACACCTTGAGAGAGAGTGGGGATCGAACCCACAACCAATCGGTTTTACAGTCACACTTCCTGCCGCCGCGCTACGACTGGCCTCATACTTAATAAGTTATACACTAAACATATAAATAACAAAAAAATAAGCTAATCTAATTTTGTATGAGTATTACCATCAATACATGTACAAAGAAAACCAAAATAATATTATAAAAAATCACCCCAAATTTGCTAGTATAGTAATTAAATTAAGATGGGAATAGAAAAATAATGGGCGTCGTAGAATATAAAAATTTCGACCGTCGGATCAGTATCTGGCTGGAACCGCGAAGGCAGAAATTTCGATAAATCCCAGGAAGAAAATAATTAATTCGTCAATCTTATAAATCTAGGCGTTGAGGTCCACTTAACACGCAATATCTTGAAAATTGAAGAAAGTATTTTCAAACTAGATTGTATATGTAGCACAATAATTGATATAAACATAAATGGTTGTTTTCACAGATATCATACAATTTTTAGATTTCATTCAATTCAAATCAAGCTTAAGTAAGACCGGGACGTGATTTATGATCGAGAGAGCAGAGTTTGAGATATTTCATGCTAAGTTTAGAAAAGCTTTGAATTCAACTAACTTTGGAAATATTACTTGTAATGAAATGGAAACTTTTATAACATTAGATATATGATATTTATGATGTTTCAGATTTTTATGTAAACAATTGAATTTTGTCTATAAAAAAAATTATTTTTTTTACCATATCCATATAGCATAGGTAAGGTAGAGGGAATCTAATACTAAGAGACTCCATTCCCTACTTCCCGCCAAACTTTTGAGACATAAGTATAATCGATTCCCGAGTGGGAATCGAACGCACAACATTGACTTGAGTTGAGTTGTGCGTTCAATTCCCGAGTGGGAATCGAACACACAACGTTGTGTTTACAGTTAATTCTTGTGCCCTCTACGTCACGTTTCTTGTGTCTATTAAACATACAATTTTATAAGAATAAAAAAATATGTGATTTAAAATAATTAATTATTATTATAAAAATAAATAAACTGGATTTTAATTTTATTATATTTACATTTAGAAAGTAGGAATTATTAGTTGTCCCATCCATTGCCTAGCGGACTGACACATTACTTAACTTAGTCTAACAAATGATAAGAAATGATGAGTAAGTGCATTCCTGCATAAGCACATTCTGCAGCTGTAATACCTTTACCCGCACTCATCAAGCCTTTTTGATGAGTTAAAGAGGTATCAGGCGCTTGTAATCTTAGATTACGGTAACGGCACCTCGTTGCGCTCATATACATATACTGATAACGGTTTATAACCCGTTGGAAATACCGTAGTTATCAACGGATATGACATTATATTTATTGTTTTAAAAAAATATACTTACATATTTTATCTTTTTTCTTTTAAACATTTTGACAACACACAACTATCATCATCATCAGCAGGTACTGTATCCAGATACAGTACCTCCTTTCTCTCCTAAGGTATCCACGGACCTCTTTCGCCTCCTTCACTGGACTGGTCAATTCATTTGTGGTTGTTGTGGTTGTCTGTCCCACTGAAAAATTGTAACCTATGGTGTATATTACATATACTCGTATCTCCAATATTTGTACATAATAGAATAACTAATGCTAAAATCTAATAAGGCGAGCCAAGGAGCGATTGTCGCTTACCACTCGAGGAAATGAAATATTTATTATTTACATACAAAGCAAGAGCGCGGCGTTGAGTTCCGCCACTCAACACGTGATGCCACCAGAATTCGGAGAAAAAAAGGAAACGGAAGTGCCTTAATGAGCACGGAGTGTATCAAAACTAGGTTTCCTGGTTCTCTCTACTTAACGTGAAATCTAACAACTTTCATTTACAGCGGTGCAACTACAGCCACCAGTCGATATTTTCTTAGGAACATATTTATGTAAAAGTTTTCTTCATTTCATAGTGTCAACTGCACGCCCGTTACTTCAACTTTCTCACAATATATTCCCCGCCCTGATTGTTCTTGCGCAAACGTGTAGCTTGAAAGTAAGATTTGGAAATGGTATGTATTTAAATTTATTTTCTTTATTTTGTATTTTTTGATGATTGTCGGTCGCACAGTGGATGCACAATGACTGGCTGTAAACGCAATGTTTATGGATTCAATTTCCACTTGGGGAGCAAATTTATTAACGCTACTTAACACAAAATGTCTCAAAAATTGACCGCAAGCTCGCAAACTGTGTGTCTTAGTACCTATTGGGTGTCCTCTGCGGAAATGAAATTGAGAATCGGCTTTTCAGTATAGATAAAGCTCTAAAGAAATATATGCCACATTACAAAAAAATCAAGATCTAATCTAATCTATTTATAATTATTATAAATATAGTTAATTATTGTAAATAGATATAGATATATATATAACACTTCCAAGTCCCCACTCTGCACCACTTTGTGACGACAAAGTTGTTTTCTTAGAACGGAAATAAAACCTATGCTAATACTCGACTTCGCGATACATTAAACGAGATACGCTTACGGGTGAGGCCTGCTTCTGACTTTAATGTGATGCAGAAAACTATTACTTATTAAAACAATTTAAATATATCTTATATTGTATTTGTGAGATAACATTATTTTTTTTTGACGTAAGTACCTTATGATAACAAAATCGGGGCATACAGGTCTTTGGTCTTTCATACGCCTTGATTTACCTCGTCACTAGAGCAAAGAAATGAAAATATTATAAAATATTCCATTACTTCGAATGGGAATCGAACCTATATAATTAATTAATGAACATAACAAGTCGCGTTTACAGTCACACATTTGAGCCCCTGCGTCACGACTGTCCTTTTTAAACGTGATAAGATTATAGATGATGCTTGTTTTGCAACTTTAATGTGTTTTAGAAATTTATAACTATAAAAAAAATATGGTTTTGTATGTTTGAGACGTACTGTATTGAAAATTTTGTATAACTTATAATATCACAAGATTTCGATTAGATTCCCACTCGATAGATTGGATTACTTTTATTTACTCGCTGTAATAACAAGGCGAAGCATAGTGTTGAGTTTCACCATTCAATGTTCAATGTCTTGAAAATTGGGTGTTTTACGTCTTAACAAAAGGTTCCCTCTGCTTACTCTCCTATGCAGCTAGAACCCTGAAGCTGTAAAAAGAATAAAGTGGCCGTGACAAACGAATAGGTTTACGTGACAAATTTATAAAGGTACAATTTTTTTGTCATTTAACTACGGAACATCAAAACAGATCCCCTCCACGAACTAAGGAACCCTCAAACCATATTGAGCTCCACCTGTAAACAAACATCCGTCTGCGCTCTACATAATTAACGAGAGATTAAAAACAAAATAGCGAGGAGCAAATAAAAAGCTGTAGTAATTAATTAATATTCCGTATTCTACAATATGTACTCGTTCAATCGATTTAATCCAACATTGATGTTTCATTATCCGTCGGCTACTGGTTATTCGATGTGTGAGCCTTTTTATATTATACTTGTGTATTTTTTATTATGAAAATATGTATGAAATAATAGATTTTTTATGTTGTTTTTTTAGTTTTTTGGTTAATAAAATCTCTTTGATGTTTGAAAATATAGAATTGGTGAAGTTTTCGGATTTTTTGTTAGAACGTGCCATTTTGTTAAAGGTTTTAGGTTCGCAGCTTGAACTGTTAATACGGACTGTAATGTATTATTCAATTTTCTCCCATTTAAGAGTCACGACGAGTCCAAGGTAACGCTTTATTTTAACAAAACGATAAAGTTAAATTAATTCTAATATGATTATTTCCGAGTTTTTTAAATATTGTTTCTTCCTTAGTGGAAATGAAGTTAAAATGTCAAAAGTGAGTATTTATCTAAAATATATAAATTTACATTTTTTTAAAGATGCAAAACGGTCTAAGCACCACTATTGATACCAATAAATGAAGGTAAAGTGGTAAGTTCCCGTATGCATCGAAATAGAAACAGTAAAAACGCATTATTCCTCAGGTCATATGAATAAATGAGTAAGTCAAAATAGTTTAAATGATAATTGACATTCAAATCGGACTCACGACGATAAAACACATTCAGCATCTAAATGAAAAGAAGCGAAATGTTTTTTTTATTTTTGTTTGTTTAGACTAACTACTAAAACAGTTGCTCAAAGCTCCAAGAATAAAAACAATGTGAGAGTTGATAGATACTAAAATATGATAGATATAAAATTGTTTGAGTCTGTCGGCTACTTGATAAGAACACTAGTGGCTATTATATATTAGCACATTGATTATCCGACGAAATAGAAAGGCCAATTGCAAAAATAATAATAAAATACAAATTATTAACGACCTTCGAGGACGTAAGGAGGAAAGAGCTTACTAGAATAGGTTCAATGGTGTAAGCTAAAAGTATGAAGATGATTTTTTTGTCTAAGTATACGAAGGTAACATTACAATGGTTAAAATGAAATGAGCTATGAGACCGGTGATTTTGAAAACTGACATATACAACAATCTTTGTATGCGATAAACTGTTTTTTGCGAAATAAATTGCAAAAGTCAAAAGAACTTTTATATTTCTCGTGTGCTTAGTGAAGCTTTAAGCCCTTTAGAGCTCCATAAGCTTTTAGGAGGCACCATGAGATATTTTGGGATAGTCATAACATATTGTTTTATCAAATGCTCCAGAGCTTGAGTCATGATTTTAAGAGAATAATGAAAGTTACACAGGCTTTGGACATCATTGCGAAAAACGCCTGAAGTATTTAGAATATATTGAAGAGCAAAATGCAAGAAGTAATGTAAATGGAAAGATAATAGAACAAATGAATGGAGTAGTAAATCTATATGTAATAAATGTTTAGTTATTATATTAGATTTACGGGAGATAGAAGATAAAAAACTTGTGCTTGTCTATAGCCTTTAACAGTTAATTTCTAGGACGTTTTTTTGCCGTGTGATCCCGGCCTAGAATAGGATCATCCTGGTACTGGTGGTG
>DWAN01004655.1:0-11954 GCA_018230445.1 Heliconius hewitsoni | reverse complement strand
CGCGGGTTCGAGTCCCGCTACGTTCAAATTTTTATACGTTTTCTAAATAAGTACGATGAAAGAGATTCGCAATAAAAGTTAAAAACTAGCAACCTAATAACCATTATGTACTAACATTTCTCATAAGCTCGTTGACGTCATAATCGCCTAAAGCACGGTGGAGTTTCATAGGTTGCACCTGCTTCTCGTTCATCGGCAACTGGTTATATAACGAACCTAGACCAAGGAGTAATGATAGCATCTGTTTCTCAGTATAGTTTTGGTTGCGCTCCTCTTGTAGTCTAATTGTATAAAATGTATAGAACAAATTAATTTGATAAAAAAATTGAATTAGAACACCGAGGGTTCCCTAAAAATATTAGTATTGATTATCAACGGGAAGTACAATTTGCAAAAATTGACAAACTTAAGCTTGCGTACGTATGCACTTATTTTGTTTGAAATTAATTACAGTTATTCGTGTGTAATGATTTTTTTGTACGATATATTCATAAATTTTCACGTTTTGGATTTCTTACTTTATTTTTAATTTTTATGCGAATTCCATATAAAGTATCAACATGACACGTAAAAAACTTTTCTGTGCTTTAAGGGCCCATAGACCTGAATATTGGATATGAATTTCAGCTGGATACCTCAACATGATCTCGACAAAATGTGGCCAGGGTCACTAGTGAACCATAGTGTCCCATAGGGTTCCGTCCCAAGCTGAGCGAAGCGAAGCTCTTACTGGTCAAAAGTGTTTCGTTGTAATACTTTACCTCCTAGGCCGTTAAACTTACAGCAGGGACGTTGTGGACGACACGGTGATCCCAGCGAAGTAGTTTCGTGATAATAGTAATTGTAGTTTTTGAGTAAATGGTCAAAATATGTCCAATTGAGTTAAGCTGTGGAACGTTTTGAAATTCACGCACACAGATTGAACTTTGACTAACCTAACCCAGTGTGTGCAGACAAAACAGAAAAATTCTCCAAATCATCGCAACAAATTCGTAAAATTATGTTTTTTTTTCTTTGTGGTGGTGATCCTAGTACTTCCTCAGGTACTGAGCTCTATCAATTACGATTAAAAAAAAATAACATTTTGAAACTCACAAGTTTCTCGCTAGATCTACTATCGCTCTTTTGCTAATTCTGTTATTGGTGCATATTCCAATTGCGGGGAAAATTATCTTACTGACAGACACTCCCTCGGGCATTTGTGTAGTTACTAGCGGAGCGCGGTAGTACCTCCTGAACGTTATAAAGACTAACGACACGGAGCACACCAAGGCGCTTATCATTATTATCATCCAGAAAACTCTGTAAAATATAAATTAATATATATGTATATCATATTAATATATGGCACGTTTTAACTCTAAAGAGTACTAAATTTTAAGATAAAATAAAGAGACGGAGGTTGATCCTCCGTAACTATTAAAATAAGTTATAATTTTCTTCATGTTTTAAAGCAGCTTCACGCTATATATACGCCCGCCCTCAGCAGGGTAAGCAGAGGGAATCTAGTGTTAAGACACTCCGTTCAACACTTTCTGCCTTATTCTGGGGGCATTGTGGAACTCAACGCCAGGGTTTGCCTCGACACCAGAGCGAAGAAATGGAAATATAAATTTAATTAAAAATTTTATCTACTCGAGTGGGGATCGAAACCACAACCAGTCGGTTTTACAGTCACACTTTGTGCCACTGCGCCACGACTTGCCTCAACTCTTTATGTTTTATGAATCTTATTCATATATTTAAAAAATATATATAAATTTTCCTAATGTTTCATTTTATTATAAATAGTCGCCTATATTTGGAAAATAATAAAATCATATAATACATAGATATGAAGATATAACTACCATATCAATAATCGACGATCATTAAAATTGAGATAAAATATTTTAAAATTCTTTTTAAAACACCATGTAATGTACACGTATAATATAAGCTCATATATATGAACGTACGTTCCTATTATATACAATTATGTGACAACATTAGATAATGTGTTAAGTAACATTAAATCTACTCTGAAACTCGTATTTGCGCGAAACAGGCCTAAGCAAGAAACAACCTTAACAAGTTCACTTCTCGAGTACTTTCACAAGCATACCGTTCGTAACTTGATGTATTGTCGTCAACTAAATGCTTGAGTCCACATATGGATGACTCCGCACAATATTCTTTACTAACTCTTTTAAAACTTTGTTTCAATGTCTCCATTTTAGTTGGCTTCACAATCTTCTTTTGGAATCGTCTGCGGTACGCCGTTACGTATGGCGAATGATGGGAATTCGAGTTTACCATTTTGTTAAACAATAAGCAAGTCTTTTCAAGAACAACTTTGAACTTATTGTGACATTTTTAAGCCATTTTTTTATTTCAAAGCAGACGGTTAATTGCCGTTGTTAAATATTCTATTATATGATAGGATCGTGCCTTGATGTCAGGTTAAATACTGTGATTGATCGTTTTTTAGTTATTGATTTAAAAATCAAACAGACTTAATAGTATTTACACTTCGTACTGAGAGTGATGTATGTAATATTAAAGACTTTAGTTTTAAGATTTATTTAAATTATTTGTATATAATATAATTGTAATTACGGTCAAATCAAAAAAAATTATTCGAAACAATTTTAATAAGAACATAACAAAAATAAGACTTAGTGGTGTCGTAATGATGCGGGTTGTTGTAATCCTGGTTTAGGGCCTAGCTTTCTAACTTCCTCTTTATTAAATGTCTATTATAGTAAAATTGTTATAGTACATAGATTTTTTTTGGTGCAAGCAAGTGTTAAAGAAATTCTTAAATCATATCATTATTGCTGTATTTATTTATTTACTTGGTTTATTTATTATTCTATTTATTATGCTGTGCTGACATATAAATAGAAAAAAATTATGAAGAAAGAGAGAATTAAACCAACATTGTATAAAATTAAAAACAAAATATAGAGAAAATAAAGGCCAAAATTAAGGTCTGTCATGGCACAGGAGGGCAAGCTGCTCACTAAAATCGACTCTTTGTGGATTCGATCCCCACTCGATGAAATAAAATATATTTATTTAAATTTATAATTTAATTTTTTCGCCCTGAAGCTTTGCCTCAAAGCACAACGTTGAGTTCCGTCACTTAACACGCAAAGCTTCGACGGAAAGTGGAGAACGGAGTGTCTTAACACTAGATTCCCTCTGTCTATTCTGCTATGTGCGGAATATAGCGTGAAACTGATTTTATTTGATTTGAGAAAATAAAATATTTTTAAATTTATTAGGTTTTAACTAGAACTCGAATGTTTATTATGTACAGCGTCAGATGATCTCGTCCATATCCTTTCTCTACCGGCGCCGGTCACGAGTTCTTGCGCAATTTCATTTGCATTTTATAGTATTAAAAAAAAAAAAAAAAAAAAAATTAGCTTCACGCTTCACGTATTAATATATTCACAAAATAGAATTTGTAAAATTACTTGTAATCATAAACATTTTTGAAATAATATTCACCTATTAGTGTGACATTATGTAAGGTTTCTTTGTTCAAAAACAATATCTTAGTTAAGTAACATATTATACAAAATAATATGTTATAAGCAGTAAATTATAATTGTATGGAGAACGGAGTGTTACGGTTCTCTTTCTCTAACATTTTAAGATGGAAATGATAAAAAGTCTTTTATTCTTCAAATTAAAGCCGAGTAAAGACATGCCACGATATTATAGCATTTACGTAACTTTTGTTTCTCTAAAGACTAGGTCAATGGTCTAATGCTGTCATGTGATGTTATTAAAATGAGTTTTTGAGTCTATAAAATTGTATTGTGAAAGTAATTTCAATATTTGAATACGAATTAGTATACATTATTTTAAATGTTCATAATTATGTATGTGTTATCATTTTGATGAAGATATTTGTAAAGTTTTAATATGTGTAGTATTTATTGAAATATTATTAAAATAGAGATTTTTTTGTAGTTATTTTTCAACTTCACGCTGTATCCCGCATGTAGCAGGGTAGGCAGAGAGAGTATAGCCCCTCCTCACTTTCCGCCAATTCTGGAGGCATTTGCGTGTTGAGTAACAGAAGTCAACGCCGGGTTTTGCCTTTTACTCAACAGCAAGGAATTAAAAATATTGAATATTTCATTACCTCGAGTGGATCGCACCCACAACCCATTGTATTTACAGTCAATGGCCCTAAGTAGTAAGTAGATCTCACTTCTTCTGAGTTTTCATTCGAGACACCCCTTAGAGCGTAAAAAGATATCAATCTGTATATACACAGATTAAGAAATACAGTAGTAGGCTTATTAATGATTATAAGTATTCTGTATTTAATAAAATGTTTTTGTATTGTTACACGTGCAAATATGTGCTCATAATAAAACAGATAAACGCTTGAAAATTATACACATACACTAAACTCAGAAACATTTACGGCTAGATAGTGTAGGTACATATTATAGGAATATGAAACGGGCTCTATGCACGATCCTATGATAAGTGATTTTTTTTGTAAAAAAACCGGACAAGCGCGAGTCGGGCCGAGGGTTCCGTACAAAATTGGAGTTCTTGAGTTTTTTCTGAAATTCAAGCTTAGCTTAGCCAGGGCTCTTTAATCTGTTATCTCACTTGAACTAGCAGCTTCAATACATTTTTTTCCGTCCTTTAAGTTTTATATCTTTAAGAATTTAACCTCAAATGTATAGTTTTCAGACTACTTGTTGCTCCTAAATTTAATAGTAGTAATTATAATTCTAGGTCAACCGGAAGAATCTTATCAATTTTGATTCTCTTCATAGCACCAATATCTGAATATATGGTTTGAATTCCAACTCGAAGTCTCCAAGCGTTCTTGAGATAAAGGCTCTTGACAGACAACCAGATGGACGGACAACAAAGTGATCTTATAAAAGTCCTTTTTTTCCTTAAAAAGGTTCCGTAACCCTAAAAAAAAACGAATGAATATTAAAAAATATTATTAATCATTATTCACACCTTTAAAAAAATATGTGTATTCCAGATCCATTATTATAATATATTGTAGAGTCCAACAAAAGCCATAGGATGAAAAATAGTGTGTATTATTAACTTGATAAATCAATAATACTTTTATGTTTTACTAATTTTAATACTAAAATTAACGCGCGCCTTAAAATTACTCTTAGAATTGAAGGTTCGTGTATTACAGCAACGCTGGATGCCCGGTGGTGGGTGAAACGTTCTCTTACCTTTAACTTGAAGACATTTACTTAGAACGCTTCGGTCTGTGTGCTTAATTGAATTAATAATACTTATAGTTTCAATTTATGTATCATTTTGTGTGTAAATGATTTGTGTAAAGTGAACTATTTAGAACAAAAGGATTGCATTTTACAGTTACCGTATACAGTACGTACTTTACATTTTAAATTAACACTAAATATTTAAATTTAGGTAATTATTATGAGTCTTATATGATATAATACATACTCGTATAATAAATATTTATTATGTATGTAAATGATACTTTAGATTATAATCATATACCAATTATAATGGATAGCCCTAATAGTTTCTGGCACGCAAATAATATTTGAATATTGTATTGACTGACTGTGACTGACAATTTCCTCCATTTCATCGTTCATTTTTATTATTATTTTTCTTGTCATTTTATTTGCATATATTTGTATATATATTTTTTTTATTTTTATTTAAATTATTTTAATTATTTTTTTTCAACAATTACCATTTTTTTTATTATATCTGCTACAATTTCTTTGTCTACTGTATTATATTTCGGTAAACGTTTCATATAAAATTTATTAATAAATGAATATTAACAATTTTTGTAAGTTTATACAAGTTACCATAATTTTTCACAAGAAATAAGCGTAAAGATGATAGTCTTCTTTTGCGGGATTAGTGAAAGGAATCTAATAATATTTCCTCATTTCAATCGCTACCTTCCTTCTATTTGAAAGAAGGCAAGACATTGTATGCATGACGAAACGAAACATTACACTTTCGTGGTTAACCAACACAGAAGTTCACACTTAATAAACGAACAAATGTTACAAATGTAAATATATCCCCGAGAGAAATTTAAACCTAGAATTATCGCGTTCTATGTATACAATACATAACAACTGCGCCACTATGACAACCAAAAAGTTACTTAATCTAGATAAAAATATTTTTAATAATCATATGTATAAGCAAATCTGAAATTGGGGTCATAATGATGATTCTCGACTGATGGGCATTTGAAAGTAAGGTCACCTTAGCCTTGGCGTATTGTTCAAGCCTTAATGGCGTTCACATAAATACTTTTGTTTACAAAACATGTTTTTTTGCATTTATTTTTGGTGGCGTTGGTGATTTCTTCATAGCATAATTTATACAGGAGACAAATTTAAAAATGCAGCAATGAACTATGTTTACTAAGTTATTAGTAGAAATGTACTAAGTAATTAATATATATTCAGGCCAGTCGTGGCACAGGGGCTCAAAGTGTACAAGTGACTATAAAATTGACTGGTTGTGGGTTCGATCCCCACTCGAGGAAATGAAATATTTATTTACATTTCTTCGTTCTGGTGTCGAGGCAAAACGCGGCATTGTGTTACTCCATTCAACACGCAATGCTAAACTGGCGGAAAGTGGAGAACGAAGTGTCTTAACACTACGTTCCCCCTGCCTACCCTGCTATGTGCGGGATACAGCGTGAAGCTGAAAAAAAAACATATCTAGTAGTGTTTTAATATGATAAAAAATATTTCTCTTTTACTTAATTTATGACTAATATTAGCAACCATTATTGTGCCAAAAACAGAACACACGAAAAACTAAATAATAAACTAAACTAATTTTAATCTTAATTAAAATGTTGCAAATCACAAATCACAGTTGTCAACGATAACGGCCACACTGTTAACTATACCTATACCTATTGTTTAAACTATTTCTTAGTTTACGTAAAGACTTTATTTAGCTAATGCGAAAATGGTTCGTTAAACCTTTACTGAGTATATAAGTTTTATCTATCAACTGTATTTAATAAATTATTTTTTTAAATGAAAAATAAATACTAAATTAATATGATACACGAAATAATAATATTTTTCTACGTAATATGTGAGTAATAAATACTTCATATGTATTATTTTTGCTTAAATATACCACAATGCTAATAGGTGTATTAACAAAAAAAATTAAGTCAAAAATATTTGTACTACAGATAACTCTAAATTTATATCATTTAAAGTTTATATCAATCAAGTAAAAAATATATATAACTAAAATTTCAGACAATATGACGTCCAGCATATTGCTCATAGTCCTGGCAAGTACAGCTTTAGTCGGTTGCATCCCACCACCGCATCCAGCGGTGGTGGCTGTTCGGCGAGCTGAAGAGTTGTTACCACTTCACCAAAGGAGTCCGGCGCTCAGAAATCCCCACTTATTGCAAACTTTAGAGTTAACCAGTCTTCTGCATAATGGTGAAAAACCGGTGATTATTTTATTATAATTTCTATAAACATTAATTCATTTGTTTCAGGCTGTCATTGTTACAGTTACTAGAACAATAATATATATTCGAAAATAAGATTATTAATAACAATAAAAAAAAATTCAAATCCACATATCATCAATTATTAATATTTAGATAAATAATAAAGTATATTTTATTTAATCCCTGTTTATTTTTCAGGTCTTTGAAAGAGAAGCAGACAACGTATCTCGGAAGGAAATCTACAATATTTTGACACACGCTGGTTTAATAGGACGCCACCAAGTGGCCAATCAATATCCTTCCCACTATAGTTACAACCATCTTAGGAGCCACGACCCATTATTGTTGCTCAACCCTGATTTGCTGCAATATTTATAATGTAAATTATCATATATTTAGTATATACTAAAAAAATGTACATTGTAAATAAATAATATAAAAAATAATACTAAATTAATTTAGGTTACAGAATTTTTTAAACATATCCTACGACGAACATTTGAATCTCAAAATTTTATGTGAAACTTATAGTTTTAATATTAAATAGCATAAATTTAAATATTTTGTTTTAGTTGAGCGCTTTTCCTATAAGAAAACTGTGTTGTTAATAAGCCGTTATATTTAGCCATTCGTAAAAAATATAATATGTACAGTAAGTATATTTGTTATCTGTTATAATTTACTTAATATATATAATTCCATCTATTTATCATATATGTTATATACTGTATTAGCAGACCCTGGTAAAAGCCGGGATTAATTCCAGGAAGAAGAAACTGTTATTTAGTGTACACGCATTATAAATATTTATAAATTAATATTTTAAAAACACCAAGCTTTTGCCTTGGTGCCACAGCGAAGAAATTAAACATTAATAAATAATAATTTACTATTGAGGATCGAACCCACAACTGTCGAGTCACACTCTTGTGCCCCTGTTCAAAATTTGTTTAAACATATTTTGATTATTTTGAACCAACTGAATTAAATAACGTTAGGCTACCAAACTCAACTTTACCTAACCTTACTAATACCTTACTAATATTCTATATAAAAAAACAATCATTTTCACAACGAGATTTGAATCAATACTTTTCAACTACAGTTTGCCCCTACTGTGCCACAACAGTGTTACCATATCTACGTATTACGTAGGCACTTAGTTAATTTTTAATCCATCGTAATTGCCATAACCTTCAACGCCAATGCACTTTACTATATTGCATGATATTGCTTAATGCTATAATTATCGTATAAAATATAAATTGACTTGCACAATATTCAAGAATATATTTTAATAGTTACTGTTTTACAATTCCGAGTACACGTGTATCAATGTTTAATTTCATTTTAATCTGTGCTAATATAAAATGCCGCCAATTTCATGTAGATCACATATAAAAGAATATTGTTCTAATTGCTCATTTGCTGGAGTCCATTTCGTTGCGGACGATTCAAAACATTGGACTGAGAGGTGGTATTATTTGCACATACATATCTACAATTTAACAATATAATTAATTTTCATCTACTGTGATATAAAATATCTTGTGTGTTTGTGCTTAAAATGTAAAATAAACAAAAATATAATAAAAATATCATATTGTTGATTTAGACAAAATTCATTTATGAGATCAAAAAGCCATATACGCAAATATGAACTGAAAGATTAGGAATTGAAAACTATATTAAATTTTAAATATTTGGTCGACTAGGTGTCTCTGGATAGGACTTATCGTCCTGTCTTGGTATGGCTCGGCCCTCCTCATTATATCAGCCTGGAATGCCTTCGTCCAAAGTCCTATAAGCTTTGGCGTAGAAACAACTTACACTGATTGGCAAACTAAGTTGCCAACAGTGGCGATCTGCGAATTGTCGAATGATGAAAAAATCTATAACGTGTCTGACACGTAAGTATTCGAGTAATGAATTATTAAGACGAATTTTTAATGTAGGATAGCCTACATTAAAAATTCGTCTTTAAGAAGTCAATATTATATGCACGCCATTACTCATTTCTATAGATTAATATAACGTTATTATTATTTTAATACAAAACCAGAATTGTTGTTACCATTAGAATTCACGACAACGTTTTCTCCACCTCCACGACATTCTTTATTTCTCATTCACATAAATTATAACAAACAGTCACAATTTTATTTAATAGAAAGGTACGGAGTGTCTTTTACTACGTTCCCTCTGCCTACCCTGCAGTGTGCGGGATACAGCGTGAAGCTGAGAAAGGTACAGAAAATTTCAAATATTATTTAAAGAAAAGAGTCAATGCGGACGTCATCTGATATTCTTTATTCATCACTCATCATTCTTCATCCGCTCTTCGTCTTCCTCCCTTCAAACTTTCCTGAGATAAAGACTCTTGACAAATAGATAGACAGACAGACGGACAACAAAGTGATCTTCTAAGGGTTTCTTTTTCCCTTAAAAGGTACGGAACCTTAAAAATCACTTATATATTTTAATGTTTAAGACTACAGAATTAACACGAGACGAAAGATTTAAAAACTATTTATATGATATGAGCTGTTACAGGTGTAAACGAAACCTTCTTTTACAGAATATGGTCACCAAGCCATCTCTTGGACCTTGAAGACGTCCTTAAAGATATTGCTTACTTCCAGGGCGTCGCCTATAGTTTAATTGAAGTGTGTTACATGTCAAAAGTCCAAAGTCCGCTCTGCCCGCATTCCAATTATAGCTACTTTGCCCAACTAGTTCGAAGCTCATGCCCGAAGATACTGCAAAACTGCTCATATAACGATGAAAAATTTAATTGCTGCGAATATTTTCAACCCATAGAAACAGATCTTGGAATATGCTATATAATCAATTCTATCCAGACTGAGTACACATTTACCACTTGATTAAAAAACAGCTTCACGTTGTATCCCGCACACAGCAGGATAAGCAGAGGGAACCTAGTGTTAAGAGATTAAGAGATTATTAGCGCGTTATCTCGACACCACACCGAAAAAATAAAAAAATATATAAATTTAAATAAATATTTTATTTCCTCAAATGGGGATTAAACCCACAACCAGTTATAGTACACTGGTTTACAGTCACACCCTTGTGACCCAGTGCCACGACTGGCCTCAATTTGATATTTTATTAAAACTCATTTGAATTATTGGCATGTTAATCTAGAAACTTTGTTGTATCGATTAATTATAGTGGGTTTAAGCCCAGATTGATGATGGATGACAATGTAAGGTTTTATAGTCCTCTAATGGAATTTTATAGAGAAAAATGGCATGTTACATCTATTGCAGACATTAGGAACATTTATTTTTTTAACAAATCAAATATTTCTTATAAAATGTGAAATTTTGAAAATTAAAATAAAATAATGCAACCAAAATATTTCAATGCCTCCAGAACTTGGCGGAAAGTGGAGAACGGAGTGTCTTAACACTAGGTTCCCTCTGCCTATCCTGCTGTGTGCGGGATACAATGTGAAGCAGATTTGATTTTTTTTAATATTTATAACGTATATTAAATAACATTCATCATAAAAGAAAATATGTTTAAATAATATTTTAGGAATCCTAAACCATATCCAATGATCAGTAATATGAAAAAAAAGCGGGGCACTCTTAAGTTCCAAGTGTTATTAACTTCTATGGTGAGCATTAAAAAGAGCTTATTTATATTTTGTCAATTTAAAGACGAATAATAGTTACTTATTTATTTTATAAGATGTACACATTAGGAGAAGATGAGATACCCAGTATAACAACTTTATATTCATCAAGTTTAAAGATAAAACTCGGCAAAATATATAGGTAAGATATCTATTGTTTAATTATTTACGGCTACAAACATCGTTTCTTATCGGAAACTAAAGAATATGAGGAATTGTGAGAAGTGCCTTTAATATTATCAAACGATTTACTATAAATTCCATACAGAGACATATTACTTTTATTAACAAAAAAAGTATTATAAGATTTGCATGACTATTACAATACTACTAATTTGTAGTAGTAATACTTTGTTTAATTTTCATATATATTTCATTCATTATAAAGTAAAATGTTATAAATGTAAAAAAATTATAAAGTAAATATTATAATTTCAAAATTCAATATTTTTCTCAGACTACGAAGCTCGATATATATATACAATTATATAATATTTTAAACTGATATTTCAGGCGCCAAGTAATAGTACGAAATATAGAAAACGACCCACTTATTACTGAAACAACACCAAAGCAACGCGCGTGTCGCTTCCACGACGAAAACGACGATGGACTCTACCCACATTATTCTTATAGCGCATGTAATATATTATGCAGAAAACGAGCTCAAATGGAAATCTGCCAGTGTAACGATCATTTTATGCTCGGGTCAAGTAAATGTCATGTTACAAAAATAATAAAATAAATAAATAAATAAATAAATTAGCTTCACGCTATATCCCGCACACAGCAGGGTAGGCA
>DWAN01004654.1:0-11955 GCA_018230445.1 Heliconius hewitsoni | reverse complement strand
ACACTAGGTTCCCTCTGTATACCCTGCTGTGTGCGGGATACAGCGTGAAGCTGATTCGTATTTATTACTTTTCATGAACATGAAACATTTATGAAAGCCTTATTTTGTAAGTCTGTAAACATTTTTTTCATTACATTTTTTATAATTTTGTATTTTAATCAACATTATGCTGTCACTCACATATGCTGTGGGTGAATCGGAGATCTATATAGGTGCCGAGATTTTTGTAAAGCAAAAAAATAAGCACTATACATTTTTTTAAGTATTTATTATTATATGTATGTACATTTTGTTTGGTGGTAAAAATTGCCAAGTCAAAATTTGAGTTTGAAACTTTTTTTATATTATTTTCATAATTTCAATAAAAATAAATAAATAAACAACAAACAAATTTCACAGTACACATTGTTGTTAAATGTATATTCGACTTAAGCTCTATCCAATATATTGTATTGTTAGATAGAGCTCAATACGTTATTTTTTTTAATATATATTTCTTAATTATAATTCATGGTGTAAGTACTTGCAAGTAATAGTAATTATTAAGTTTGTTTATTAATTAATCGCTTCAATCATAAATTAATGTAAAGTCATCCGTAGTAATTTAACTACATATGTCATCTAATACGTATGTCAAAGTTATATAAGGATTGATATGTTAAACTAAATAAAAATTCTTAAATTTTAAACATAACAATGATCAATTTGTAATTTTCTTACCTTTTAAGGATTGATGTTTCGTGTAAGTATTTCCATTCAACGTTCTGTTCAATCTTTGTAATGTATATTATTATATTACAAACAGACAATTTTGTATATATAAGAAATACATACAAACTATTTTCGTGTATATTGATATGTTTAGGAATAAAATTTAGTTGAATGTATAAAATCTTCGAACATCGTAGCCGAGACGTCGTAGCCGCTGTACTACAAGACGACGGTTCTCACCGGCTCTCAGATATCGGCGCCTACGCCGGCACAGTGTGATTATTATCATAATAGAAAAAAAAAATGCTCCTAGTAGACTGTATAAAAATCCAAAATTTGCTATGATAGTCATATATATAATTATGATACCTATTTTTATTGTTAAGTGCCCCAGAGAAGGGCACCCCTTTGACCAACAAATTAATATATTATTAAATTTGGCCTTTTATTTTCTTATTATCTTCCAGTCTTCTTATCTCATAAAATGTATTACTTAATATAATAGCAAAAGCCACTTATATCCTGAAAAATAGAAGGTTTAACAATCGGATTATTTATATTACGAAATTGTCGTTTATAAAAATATTAAGAGTCACATCAAAATATCAATGTTAAGCTGAAGTTTAGAAGGTGTACTTGGGAAATACTATTTCATCATCGGTTTCTTTCATCTAGAACTGTTTTAAGATTCACGCGGTGTTTTATATAAACGAAGTATATTATTAGGGGTAAAACGATTCCTTCAAATGTTCTAATTACGATTAAATAAAATTATATTTTTTTCTTAACGCTGTCCCACTCAGTATATTTAAATATGTAACAATTAACACAATCTTTTGCTGTCTTTCAAGAGTTATCTAATTGTTTTTATATTTTTTTTTATATTAATTTATTTTTAAATTAATTTTGTTTACCATAACAACAAAACACAAAAATTCTATGACAAATTCTTTTTATTGAAAAAATATCCAATAATACTAAATATAATATTATGAAGTATAATTAGTTAAACTTTAGAGTATATTGTTCATAATGAACATACATATATTAATGTTAGATTGCTAACATTTTTAAAGTGCTTTTCCACATTTAAGAGAGAAAGTGATGATCACTTAATAAATGGCAAGAAATAAGAATTTACAGTAAAAATAAAGGAAAAATGGATTTATATGCTACAGAAACCGACAAAATTAGATAATATTATAGTTCGCTTCTTAGTGCGTTCTTAAGTTTATGAACTTTTATAACTTGTACTTCTTGTACTGAAATTGATACAGAAACCTCGGTGAGCAAAGCCGACTCGAACTTGTTTGGTTTTTTTATAAGAATAATTTTATTTAGCTTTTGCTTAATATCATATATGTGCGAAAATTTTTCAGTTGAGAATGCGACGAAAAGTGACTTTTATTTATATTATTCCAGCTTTGTGATTTAGAATAAATTCACTAATCAAATCTTTTAGACATAGAATAGTAAATAGGGAAATACACAAAAACAATCACTTATTCGTAGACTCCTTAAAAGTATCTATGAAATCAAATAATTCAAAAACGTAATTTTTAATACATACAATAAATATGACGCTTTTTTACCGTGCATCTCAACGTTTGTCAGGCCCTCTAGTATTGTATATATAAGTATCAAGCAAGTTAATAAGTTAAATTATTAAGTTTTATAATATAAAATTCACAAAATTTTTTTTATTAACATTAGTAATAAAAATAGCACACCATGTACCATAGAATAGGCAAATATGGATGAAATACATTATTCAATGTCTACTAACTGGTAAGGGTTTACTCGCTCGTTATTCGTCGTCCATAATCCGAGCAAATAACTGGACTTTTAACGTCCATTGCAGTAGGCTTAATTCTGAGTTTGAATCATTTTATAGTGAATCCCAATTCGTTAAATTTTTTCAGGCAGGCAAATATTGAGTGGAGGATATCAAAGCCGTGCATTGCCCCACAGCAAAGAAATGAAAATATTTAATATTTATTTTCTTCAAGTGGCAATCGATCCCACAAGCTGTCGCGTACAGTCAAATGCCTGTGCCACTGCGCCACGATAGGACTAACGCAATTTTTAAATATTAAAATAATAATAATAATATATATCAAATGTATAGAAAGAGTAACCGAGAGAACAGTAGATTAATAATTGACTAGTTGAAGTTAACAGGACCTTTCATGCCAGTGTTTATATCGGAGAGTCTGTGACCAAAAGTGATAAGGATTTTCTTTTTTGAACGAGACTTTGCCAAATTGAATAATTACTCCCGTTGCTGGATTGCTTGCAAAGATCTATAATTAGAAATATACCAAAACAATGACAAGACTATCGTGTATTATATAATGTTTGCTTTTGAACTTACTTTTATATAGAATTATGCTTATAGATTTGTATTATACATTATATTTATTTCATTTATTGTAAACTATATTATTACAAACACACGACATATAAATATTTTGTTAATTTATAATCTTGAAAATAGCTTATAATATACAGTTCAGTTTTAACATGAATAAAAAATAAAATGTAAGAAATTAATAATGAAATCGTAGCGCAACGCGTAATCGTAGCCTCTCAATTCATTGAATATCATATTTCCATAGATTTACCTTGCTTCCTAGAAGTTCATATTCCTTTTACTATAGTCAGAAGTGGGTACTTAAAAAGTTCTAATAGATTGCTTGAGAAGTCTTATAATTTATGATGATATTTATAACAATAAAAAGGATATTAATTTCTCATTTTATAGTTTCTACATTGATGAAATTTAAATTTTTCAAAATAAAATTAAAAATCTAATTAAATGAGCTTCACGCTGTATCCCTCATACAGCAGGGTAGGCAGGGACAACCTAGTGTTAAGACACTTGGTTCTCAACTTTCTGCCGAATTTTGGAGGCATTGCTCTGTTAACACATATTTTCAAATTTTCAAATCAATCAAGTAAGTAAATTTAAATTATTGTAGTTATTGCTTTTATCGCAGACTTATCCTATTAACAACTCTACAAGAAAAAAAAGACCAGTCGTAGCGCAGGGGCACATAGTGTGACTATAAAATCGACTGGTTGTGGGTTCGAACCCCTCTCGGGGAAATGAAATATTAAATGTATATTACCATTTCTTCGCTCTGGTATCGGGGCTAAGCGCGGCGTTGAGTTCTGCCACTCAATGCCTCCAGAATTCGGCAGAAAGTGGGGAACGGAGTGTCTTAACACTAAGTTCCCTCTGCCTACCCTGCTGTGTGCGTGATACAGCGTGAAGCGATTTTTTTTTTTACGTAAACTACCTCAACCAATTTCAGTTGCAGGTTACGTCACGTACTATATACATGTTTTCCTTTAAATTTAATTTCTCTAAGTTCAAATTAGGATAGTAAGCTATTTATTTTAAAAAATATTTTGTTTTATTTTCATAATATTACATTTATTCTATAATTGATCCCATAATGTTAATTACTTCTACGAAGCCAAAGTGAATTTTTTGTTTGTTCGTTTTTTAAAGTCTATTGATATTAAGACTGATGTTATTTCACACTAGTACAATCGCAATATTAAACTAGGTAAATTATTTTTTTAAGTTTTACCATGTTACTGATATTTGATCTCCATCGTTTCTAATGTTAAGTTTGTTAATAAAATTACTTAAAAAATTGATAAGCCTTTTAATTTCATTGAATTGATAGTTCATAACTGCCCCATATATGTTCAAAGCTACCCCCCTTCCGGGGTAGCTACTGCTATTAAAATTGATATTGCACCTTTAACTTATATATTCTTCTACATATGATTGGAGGCGTAACTTTATCGGCTAACGGCTGTGTATTTTATGAAATGTATTGAATTCGAAATACTAACATTGTTTATAATTTAGCAAAGTGAAAACAAAGCTAAAATCACTTCAAACATAAATACGTGAATACATCCACTCGTGTAATTGTTTCTGGTACTCTATATGTAGGTATGTTGTTCACATTCAAATGTATATATGCTACAAACAATACTGGTACATTCTTTGCACTTATTACCTATTTTATAACAGTACGAAGTATTTCAGCTTCACGCTGTATCCCGCAGCGTATACGAAGTATTTAATTTTATTTTTTACCAACTAACTTCCAAAAAGGAGGAAAGAGGTTGTAGGACAACTAAGTTGTAGCATTCTACAACCGGACTGACTACAGACGGAGTTATTCAAGAAAAATGTTTGTATGTATAAAACATGCATCTTTTTCTTTCTATTATATAAAAATATCTTGCGTCGTCGCATTAGACTTTTATAAAGTATATGATATAACGATGTTCGGGCGTTATGTTATTGTCAAATTTGAGTGTGAATTTACTTAAAAACTACTTTAATGCCTTAACATCGTTATTCGTTTAAATGAATTAACTCGTATTATATTCGATGAAATCGAATTAACTCGTATTATAATATTAGTGTGGATAATAGCTAACTATCGGCCGCCATTCGCAGCCATTCGCAAGTCGTACCACGCACGACACGAAAACTCACATACACCTAGACACAAAGATTTTTCTATTATATGATATAATGATGGGATGAAATATACGTGTGGAAAGATTGGCATTGTAGTCAAAACAAAGCTATAGCTATAATATAGAAACAAATCATTAAATTGTAATAGTTTTTATCTGTATCATAAATATACATTTCTTTTTTTTCTGACTCATTTCTTTATTTGTACTGTAAGTTCTAACTCCTTATTCTTAAGGAATTTCATAATTATGAGTTTTCGGGAAATAGAGATTTTGATTAAGCGGCGAATAAATTTGACAAACTCTAGTATGCGAGTGTATGCACGTCTTTTGAATTCCTGTAAACTACAATATTTTTAGGTATCTCGTGAGGTTTCTGGATAAATTCTGGACAGGATCTAGGCTATATTTGATTTTGAAGACTAACCAAACCAGCTAAACTAAAAGAAATAATTAAATACAACCTTTACAACCTTCGAAAATGTAGGTACACATAGTACAGCGTTTTACTGTAATTGCTATGGTTATGAATTCATATTCATTTAGGAAAATAATCATTTGTACATTGCTTTTATTTCTCCGCTCCCGTAACAAAAAGCTGAATCGTTGAATTTCAGCTCAACACGTAGTGACTCGAATTTTCGTGAAAAATGTAGAACGGAGTGTCTTAATACTAAGGCTCTCTTTGCATGGTACTTGCTGCAAGTTTCAATCACAACGCGTGCTATAAAGTACCATGAAAGAAGTAGTAGCATGGCTAGAAACATAAATTCCACTCAATTGAAGTTGTAGACAACCACTTGAACTTAATAAATTACAATTGGAATAGGCTTATTAAATTACTTTCAAATATAAGAATATATATATTTCCACTTAGGACCGAATGGGATTATTTTAAGCAATCAACAACACTGTATAATATGTCCGAAAGGCTGAAAATGCTCAGGGCGAAAAAAATGTAGCAAACGCATAAAGACTATGCTGACCACGAAGTTCATATAATGGACGTCATGGTTTACGGCGATAAGACATTTTGGTAATAAAAAATATATATAATGCGTATGATGCGTTCGAGCTATTTAAAAATATACAGAAAAGCCGTAAGTCATTTCCACCAACATTATTTAGATTCCACCATATTTTAATATGCTCATATCAATTTCAGGTAGTACATGTAGTTAAAGAAATGTATTTCCTTTTTGAGTTATTCAGTTTCGCAATGGTTTCTCAACATGATATTTAAAAAACAAGCACGAGTCGGGTTCGCCCACCGAGGGTTTCGTACAAAGCTTGGAGGTCTCGAGCTTTTTCTGAAATTCCAACTTGACTTAGCCAGAGCGGCTATTATTTTTAATGATTTAAATAAATGTACAGTTTTCAGATCTTTTCCTGAACTAATACTTCTTGTAGATGCTAGCTGCCAGATTTCATAATTCTAGGTCAATCGGAAGTACCCATTAATTTAGTTCCCTTATAATTTCCCTTTTCCTTATAAAAATAGTGTCGAAATACGCATTTTTTTAGCAATATAAATGGCCATATCTTTTTTTAAGTAAATATAGAAACCAATTTTTTTAGTAAATCATGTGGCCGTAGATCTGAGTATATGTTTTACATAAATAAAATGTGTTATTTTTTCAACTATATTAAAAATATTAAATTAATATTTATTATAAATCAGTGTAAATGTAAAAAATATACGATATACTTATTAAATAAGCGTTATGTAATTAGAATTTTTGAAGTTGTAGTTTCAATTCGCTTGATCTCGAGTAATAATTAAAAAATAATAACATTAAAAAGAAAAATTAAGTGAATTATATATATAGATTTTGACTTACCGCGCTCCTACGCCGCGGGATGGCGGGTGCACATCAGGATTTTAATACTACTTACTTATTCTTTTATAATATTGATTTATGCACTTTTATAATAATATGGGGTATAAAAATTTATGAATTATCAAAATTTTACGATATATTTTAAATACGTGTTTATATTATTAATATTAGGTCCAGAACTCTCACAAGTAACGACCCGCGTTAAATGTAAGCGCGCAGTCCCGACGTGTGCACCTTGCACTGCTAGCGTGATGAGTGATGCACTATGGAGTCTGGATAAACCAATTAGGCATGGCCGCTCTATCATCGATATTCGATATTAAATTTTAAAAAAAATTCAGTGCGTTAGTGAAAATTGATTTAATTTTTTGAAATTTGCGGATATCTTTTTTTTTTTAATTCTTTATATATTAACATATAAGTGTAAAAACAATTACCTAAGGAGGAGGTGGAGGAAGTAACGAATGGTAATCGGAAAATCAGATCTTAATTTTTTTTCTTTTTTTTTATAAATTTCAATGTAGGTACTATACTATGTACATATTATATTATGCCCAATACAAATGTATTCCTCTAGGCACCTCATCCACTACTACAATGTATCACGACTACGACGTAGCACTATTTCAGTTTATTGCGTAGCTGCTGATGTTGAACGTTATTATTTATTTAAACATTAAATCACCAAAAAAAATATGGAAGTTATGACGAACTTTTTCATTTTGTGTTCACTTATTAACTGGTCACGTATACATTGGATTTTGGCTGGTAAAGTATATCTTATCAAAAGTGACTCACATCTCCACTTGCCGCTATTTAAGGCAGATCTCTTGTCAATTAGCAAATAATGACCTCGTATTGTCTTAACAGTTTTAAAGGATTTTCTTCTTCTTCCGTATGGTTTTTATACCAGTTTATTTTTAAATTTCTTTTTTCGATTTACAAATTTCGATTATCAAATATTGATCGCTTCAGCTTTTTAATATATTGTAATATTTAATCAATCATATGCTTATATTATCATCATTATAAAAGGCACAAATAGTATAAGGGGATATAGTAAGATTAAATTTTAAAACTTTGCTATATCGACAAAATAAATGAAATTATCAATTTGTAGAAATATGCTTTGATATTTTATAGCAAACTCACGTAAGCTCTCTTGGAAGTAACAAGTGTGCACTCACTTGTTGAATGTATTTCGATACTTAACTGTCGTTTTACGTACAAGCGGTAAAGCCGTCTGTTCTGTTTATTTCTATTGCTATTGATAAATTAAATCTAGTTTTAACACTAGGTTCTTTTTACCTACCCTGACGTGTGCGGAATACAGCGTGAAGCTGATTTATTTTTTTTGAAATGAGTATTTCACTTAAAAAAAAACCATTGTTATATGAACTAAAATCAAATGCCAATGACCTGTAAGATCCATTTGTACTATGTTTCGATTGTAGAGGATGAAATTCAAAGCGCGGCGTAGAGTTCTGCAACTCAACACGCAATGACTCCAGAATCCGGCAAAAAGTGGGGAATGGAGGGTCTTAATACTAGGTTCCCTCATTATTATTATTATATATTAGGTCTGAATCCACTACCAAGGTAAACAACTCTAAAAAGTCATAACAGACGCTACACCAACTACGTAATTAGCTTGAAGCACTTTGCCGTTGAGGCACAAAGAGATTATAAATAGGTTATATTTTTTTTAAAATGTATTTTTCTTAACAACATACTATTTTCGATTATAATTATTGAAAATAGTCTCATATTTAAAAAAAATATATAATTTCACAGATGAATGGCAGCGCATTTCTAAGAGAATTATTTTATGAATACAATAATAAAATAAAAGATAATATCTGTAGACTTTTTTATTTCTTTGAATTGTTTCATTGTGTTGGTGGGCGATGGTAGGATGTGCCGACATAGCCCACACATCAACGCCAACTTTCAATTCAACATACGCAACGGAAACAATGGAAATATACCAATTTCATATGAAGTCTAAGAGCCGTGAAATACCTGCATGTAAGCTTCTTAAGCTTAAGCTAAGTGCTGACTGCTAACTATCTAGAAACCCAGCAGAGGATTTACTAACATATATTTATGTAAAGTTCCGAGTAAATGCTTCTCTATATTACTTTATTACTGTAAATAATAAGAACTAGTGAGTGAGCTTGTGACAAGGGAACATTAAATTTATAAGAGTTATGATGATTTTTTATTTATTTATAATATGTATCTGTCGTTTTTATCGATGACTTGTTGCCATCTTATGGGTAGTGCCATGATCCCATTCTTGTAGAAATTTTAAGATTTTTTATGAAAAAAATCTGACAGGTAGTGTATACAGTTTCTTTTTTTGAGGTTAGCTTTATGTTTCCTAAAGAATTCTGCAATCACCGTAACAGTGGAAATCTGATGGAGCAAGATCAGGGCTATACTGAGGATGCATTAATACATCCTAGTCAAGCTCTCTCAATTTTTGCTGCGTACTATATATGAAGGCGGTCTGGCGTTGTCATGGTGGAACACCACGCCTTTTACTATTCACCAGCTCCAGCCGGTTATTCTCAATAGTTTTTTTTTAACCTCATCAGTTGCTGACAGTTATGCGGCGTTGAGTTCGCACGCAATGCCTCCAGAATTGCGGAAAGTGGGGAACAGTGTGTTTTAACACTAGGTTCCCTCTGCCTACCCTGCTGTGTGCGGGACACAGCGTGAATGAAGAAGAAGAAGACGTTGCTGACATTAGATGTCAGAATTGATAGTTTTATCCAGTGGCAAAAGCTCATAGTGGACGATTTCTTTCCAAACCCACCATACCAGGCCGGGTTTTGCCAGGGTCTGTGGGGCTTGTCCATGCTTCGACCATGATCTTTTTCGCACATTCGTATCGTAAGTCACCCATTTTTCATCACCCGTAGTCAACTGATTAAGAAATCGTTCGGAATTGTTACGTTTCAACAAAGAATTGCAAATGGAAACACGTTGTATTAGGTTTCTCTCAGTGAGATCATGTGGTACCATTTGGGTACCACATGACATTTGGTCAAGTTTATTCTTGTACCCAGACCTGCGTAAATGACGTAAAACTGTTTTAAGATCTACATCTAGGTCTTCAACAATATCGTAGCATATTAGTAATATGTAAATCTTGCTCCACTTTCTCAAAGATGACACTGATTTTATCTGTGACAGGGCGTCCAGAGCGAACTTCATCTTTCACACTAAAATTTTCAGACTTGAAACGCTTGAACCACATTTGGCCTACTCTTATTAATACCGCATTAGGTCCGCACGAATTTCTTCGTCCCATATGTTTATTTTGCTTGCTTGAAAAACAATTGAAAAATGGTGGGAACTATTAACTATATTTTTATTTATTGCATATTCAGAATGTCACATTTAATGGTGTTAAAACCAGCCTGTTACAAAATACGAAAATACTTTTGCCCCGTACTATTAAAATGTATAAGCAATTCACATACATAATTAGATTTTCGTACATGATTCGTGCGAGTGTATTCGTAGCATTTCATGAAATTCTCCATTATTTTGTTTCATGCACTACAATGATTAACGCACCACTCACATTTTGGGATCATAAATTCGTTGCAAAATGTAAGAGTTATGTTCTTTTAAAGTTCTTCAATTAAATATTCCGAAGAAACTTTGTAAAATGTAAAGGGCTTAACGCTGTTAGTTCTTTTATTTTGCCTTTTTGAAATACACATATTTAAACAGGACTCTTTTAATCAATTTCAAAAGTTCGGGAGATGTTGGAAACATGGGAGTTTTGGTTGGTATGTAAATTTTCCATGCTTTTTAGCCTCAATATCAATATCACAGTGTTTGTTGTGCGATGACAAAACCTAGTGATAAATAGTAAATTAATAATAATATATTAAGAAAATGATAAATTATTTAATTAAAAAAAAATAGCCTAAGGGTTCTTTTTTATCGCATTCTCACGAGTATTCAGAAACCCTGTCAACTTCGAAGCGCTTTAAGACCCACATAAGACTTAAACATATTTGTAGCGGAAATTATTCCATGAAAATCCTCTAAGAAAATAGTTATAACGCACAAAATTAACTGACATACCATACATATTTATAACGGGATCTACTAAGCCCAACAGACAACTCGCTCTCCGAAAAGGTCGCGTTACAAGGGTGCTTTCATCACAATAGACACCCCCCACAATCTGTACCTGATCCATCAGCAAGCAGAGAAAGTGGATCTTTTCTGCAAAAAATAAGGAACGGGGGAAGCTCGCGCACCCTATTAACGTATCTCAGGGACTTATATACAGACATACTGATAGAGAATCTGTAGTGATCATCCATCAAGAGGGATCACCTACTACTCTGAAGTCGAGGAATATGCCATCGTCAGGTTAATTCGCCGGACAAACGAAGGTTTCGTGACTGATATAGTGCAGCAAAAAACAAAATGGCTATTTCCTACAAGGATGAGGAGGTAATAAGGATATTATGAAACCAACTAACTACACCACAATCAACATGATCGACGATCACCAACAACAAACCCGAATATTGACACGAAGGCGGGATATTCAAACTCAGGAAATTACCTTTGGAAGGGGTACCTTAAAACACAATAACATTTAATTGATATTGATGGGATGGGGATGGAACTCTACTAGTCGCTATGAACGCAAACTATCTTAGATAACTTTGCTGATAGGCCGATCAATGCTCACGTCACACTTTACAAAAACAAAAAAATAATCAAGAGAAATAAAAGAATAATATAGGCAAGGGCGATAAAAGTAGTTTTTGCCGTGTGATCCCGGCCTAGAATAGGATAATCCTGGTACTGGTGGTGTTGTAAGAGGCGACTAAAGTACGTGTGGTAGAGTCAC
>DWAN01004653.1:0-11956 GCA_018230445.1 Heliconius hewitsoni | reverse complement strand
ATATATATATATATATATATATATATATATATATATATATATATATATTTTAACACGTGTTACTTACGAAACTTAAGGAGATGAAATTGACAGCTTACAGTTTATTTTTATAAGTCATACTTGTATATATTATTAGAATTCGAAAGCGGTTGACGTTTAAAATCATATAAAAAATGACCATTCATTTTTATACACGAGTAAAGTCAGGGCAGGGTAACAGTAAATAAACAAATCTTTCAAATAATTTAAACAGTCTAGACGAACGAGCAAATATTTTATGAAAGTTTTGTAATTTCGATACACTTAATAGAATTTATTAGCAATTTTAATCTTAAAATTTATTTATATATAAAATAGATTGGAAAAATTTATTTTTTAATAAAAAAATGAGATAATTTTATTTACGCCAACTTAGTGTTATTCACTCTATGGTTAGTAAGCGATTTTCAAGAGGCACGTTCGAAATTTTCAAATGATGAAATTTTCAAACGTTTTCGAAAAATGTTTGACCTATATATTTTAAGTGAAAGTAGCTTATGAAAACGTATGGCTTAGTTGATCACTAAGCTATACGTTCATATAAGCACTTGGACGGTTTCAAGAGTCGCGGGATCAAGTCTCGATACAAAAACTTTTTTATACATTTCTAAAAATGTGTGTTTAAAATGACTTGAAGCTGTAAAAAAAAGTTCATTATCACTATATTCTTTTTACTATAGCGAGCGCTTTAGTAATGTAGCATAACCCAAAACAATGATTTTTAAATTTTTTGTCTGTTTGTCTGTTTGTCTGTTTGTCCGTTTCTCTGTTTCTCTGTGCGTTGGGACTGGGAACTGATTTTTGATAGAACCGGGAAGCTTTCGTTAAAATATAAAATATATTTTTTATTACTATCGGTTTATAAATAAAAAAGTTATGTCAATTACAATTACTCGTCAGATCGACAAAGTTGCTAATTGCTGTAACAGTCATTTTATACAACTGTTTTAATGAATTGGCTGCATTTTTAGCTTTCATTTAGTATGAGATTCACCGCGTAAACAAAACCTACAGTGTACGTCCCGTATACTTACAGTTATGAAATTTAGGACGAAGTAACATCTTAAAATACAAATAAAGGGAAAATCGAAAAATATTATTTTTTGTTATTTATTTGTTAATTTCATACTAAATACGTGTATAAGTTCGCAAATTTAAGTATGTTAACTTTATTCGCCGCATCATCAAAGCCTATAAAGTATTTCCCAATAACAAACCTCAAATTGGTACAGAACCCTCTGTGGGCGTGTCCGACTCGCGCTTGAACGGTTTTTTTCTGAAACAAACATTTGAACATTTAGAGAGGGCGAAGCTGCACGGAGCTTCGCCCTCTCTAAATGTTCGAATTCGCCCTCGATATATATATAAAAAGTTTAAACAATAATAAAAAGATAACCTGAAATGGAGGTGCTGGGACTTGAACCCAGGACTTTCAGCATGCGAAGCAGACACTCTACCACTGAGTTACACCCCCTGTTGAAAAGCTATTGAATCTTAGGTATATAAGGAAAATAGGGTTAGGATATAAGGAAGTAGGGTTGTGTGATTAATAAAAAGGCTGTCGTGGCGCAAACGCACAGTGTACTTGTACACGCGACGGTCGATTCCCTCTTAGAAAATGAGTTATTTTCATCGCCTCGTTCTGTTCCGCCATTCAATATCCAATGTCTCGGCGTCAAAATTGGCGGAAAGTGAGGAACGGAAGGAAATTAAACAGGTTAAGTGCGAGTTGGACTCACGCACCGCGCCTTCCCAACCTCCTTCAGTATTATAGGTCAACCGGGAAAGGGAAGTACAACTTATTTAGGTTGACAAATTTAAGTATGCGGGCATATGCACTAATTTTGTACGCAATTAACTACAAATATAAAATACCCCCACAAAACGATTTCAAACGAAATACAACCCATTACCATTCCAATTAATTTAGAATTATTGTTATATAAATATACATCTCATTTATAAAATTCTTAACTAAAATATCTTTCCATATTTTATATCAAGGCTGAAAACTTTAAGCTTTGCAGCGGTTGCAAGTCTTCATTTTGTTCCCAAGAAATATTATTATAATGATGCGTTTTACAAAGAAAATATTAATATTTTTAAATTCTATAATTTATACAAATTATAGAAAAATCTTACATAGTGACTTGATATTATTTTATCTTCGAGGTCGTCGTATATATTTGCAAGTAAGCGTAACCGTTGCAGGTTTGATTTTTACTTGGGGAAATGAATTATTTCATATCGTTACTAGTAAGACAAAGCGTGGCGTGCAGTTCTGACGCTCAACGCAATATCTCGAAAATTTCTCATAAACTCTGGAACGGATTATCTAATACTAGATTTCTTCCGCCTACTACTGTAATATGCAGCAGATCCATCCAGAATTTGTCGTGAAGCTATACAAAATATTATATCTTCACCCAACTTTGGTATTTTCATGATGTAAATTGCGTGTTAAGTATATCCGTTCCACTCTGTTTTTCCGCTTCACTCTCTATTCCGCATATACATACTCGAATTAGAGACACTGCGTGTTGCATGGCGGAACTCAATCCTGCAGCTTATCTACTTATTTATTTATATTTACTTATATACTTATATAATTACATTTGCTTACAATAAATTTTTTACTCATAAAAACACTACAATTACCTTTAACAGACCAGCTTACTTAATAAAGGTGGGCAAAAAAAAGTAAAATAAATAAAGTAAATGAAACGAGAGTATAAAATTAAAAATCGCTGGAAGACGACTCATTAACTTTGGACTCGGAATTAAACTGTTGCGGACTTAATGAATGGTTTTTAAGTTGGGCTGTAGGTTTGGAGGAGGAAAAATGGATGCGGTATTTAATAGGTAGACTTTTTTAGGATTCCCTAAAAAGGAAACAAACGGAACCTTCAAAGGATGACTTTGTTGTCGTGAAGACCATTTATCTTAAAATTGCGATTAGGTATCAAGCTGAGATTAATATCAAATATTCAAGTCTACGATTCCTTAGAACACCAAAACAATCAAGCGTCTAGGTCAACGCAATCAAAAGATAAAAGCAAAATGCGAATTTGTATATTTATGCATCCTTTCTGCTGCATTTCATAGGAAATACCCCGCCTTCAACCTATAGAGGTTCCAAAAGAGGTACCCTTGGGCGTACTGTTATAAAAGGCAAGAAGTGATAAATAACATTTTTGAATATAATTGTAATTCATTTTTATACAAAATGTCAACTTTTATAAGTTACAGGTAGGTGCATCTACAATCCTCCATGGGCATGTCCGACTCGCACTTGCCCAGATTTTTGTATAACATATTTTATGTTTTGAACGTTCATATGGTGTTTTAGGTAAGATCCAGAGGCGGTACGTAACATGTTTGACTGACCAGACCAAGAGCTAATTAGTAAGAGCAAATATGTAATTTCATATTTATAACAATTGTATTTTCAGTACATTAAATAAATATATTGTTTTATTCGAGTGGGTGTTAAACTTTCAACTACTGCGTTTACAGCTAACACTGTCCTACTACAACTACGACTTTTTTAGTTTCACGCATTATCCATATAGTAAACGTTCTCTCTTACTACGGATCAACAGGGGCAACAGTAAGCGCAACGGTTGTGGATTTGATTCCCACTCGGGGAAATGAAATATTTAATATTTACATTTTCCTCGCTCTTTTAGTTAGGGCAAAGCGTAGGCACGCGTTGAGTTCCGCTACAAAGTAATGCCTCCAGAATTCGAAAACGGAAGAGTTTTAACGGTAACGGAGTGTGTTACTACTAGGTTCCCAGGTTCCCTCTGTCTACTTTGCTATGAGCAGGATACAGCGTGTAGCTAAAAAATATATATAAATAAACTTAAACAAAGCATCACGTCCATTCCGCCATGATCAAAGTGATGCTCGTCAAGGGAATTTCTATAGTGGCGTCTACAATGGTCCCTGCGAAAAGAATCTGAAACGACAGACAGTGTAGACAGTGTAGGTACGAATATCGGTTTGAATAATTCAACGAATTAACATATTTCCTTTTGGTTCGTATATAAACTATGCAAATTTTGTTACGTCGTTGGTACGGTTAAATATAATGTTGTTTGTTTGTTTGTATCAATTTTTTTCGTTGTCTCGTTACTGGTCGAAGCTTTGTTTTATTTTTTATAGCTTCACGCTGCATCCTGCAGGGATGCACATGCATGTAGTTGATTGATGCATGCATGATTGTTAAGACATTTTTCGAGACGTCGCGTGTTGAGTGGCGGAACTCAACGTCGTGCTTTGTTTACCAGATCAGATAATGAGAAAATGTATTTTAAATTAAGTTTTTCCATTTCAGTTTTTTAAATACACGGTCAAAAAATAGTTCAAATATAAGTTAACCTGTATTTATAGTTTTCCTTTACAGTCAATCATTACCAAATTTTAGCGCTATCGCTTTTTTAGATCTTCCGCTTTATCGCGCATAGAAAAGTAGATCCTATGTAGAAAATCTAGTGTCATGACACTCCGATCTGCACTTTCCACCCAAATATGAGAAATTGTAACGCCGAGGTTTGTGCTACCAGAGCGAGGAAATGATCATATTTTTCCCCCTGAGTGGGAATCGAACCTGCAACAATTGCGATACGATAGTCTATACTCTTTTTAAAAACTTTTTAAGCTTTATAACCTAAAACGAGCGCTATTCCAGCGGTTATTTACAAATTTAAAGGCACACAGTGAGTGACGTCACAATAGATTGATGACGTCATCAAGGCAGATGATGTCCACTTTGCTAAATTAAAAAAGTTAAAAAACGACTCAGTGCGCTAAATACTCTCGGAATTTCCTTTTTAATATGGTTCCTTTTTCTTTTAATTATTAGGGTGTTATTTATTTTTTGTAAAATGAAGTCGAAGCCCCTTAAGCAAGATTTTGGCGACTAGCCTGCGAAGTGACTAAATACTCCGGTCTCCGCTTTGTGGTCGATTTGATAAAATTCCTGTCAAGGTCAGTTATGGAGCAGGGGCACAAACGTGCGAGTGTAAACGCGACGCGGGTTGTGGGTTCAATTCTCCCTGAGAATTTCAATATTTATATATTATTATTGAAATGAATCTCTGAAATGCGACGTCAAGTTCCACCACATAAGTCGCAGTGTCTCAAGAATTTGTAGGAAATGGAAGTATCCTAATCCTAGTGGGGAACGTAATGTCTTTACACTAGGTTTTAGTATCAAATTTCTTATAAAGGTAAAATATGTGCAGGGGCGACACATTGAGTTGCAAAGAGAGCTTCGAACCTAATTACAGTATTAATATACTGTTAAATATCGAAGAAGGAAGAGCTTCGAGATATGACAAATTAATTTTGTCAAGTTTCAGTTATTTAAATAAATTTCTGATAGCAAATGTCTTATTAGAACGATATTTTCTTATGGCATTATATAAAGTTCATGTGTTGCGTAACTTCCTTAACACTGTTACATTTAAACGTAACTATTTATATCTCTAAAAGGTTTTGGGCTATTCACGATAATAACGATAAAGAGTTCTAGTTACTAGAGACTAGACATCACGTGTCAAAGCGTTATTTATCAAATAATATTTTTAAAGGTGTTCGAGGAATCATTTAAAATATGGAAAAAAATATATAAATATATATCTCATTCCTAAATACAGTATTGATCAAATGATCGATTATAGTATTTCAACCTCCATAACATAATATTATGTTGGACTAAATCATTTGTACCAAAGACACTTAACGCCAAAACCATAGTTAGTGACAGAGCGATCGTTAGCTGGGACCTGTGACGTCATTACACATTGATTGATGTTATACTCTCGTAGTATGGGGACTACGAACGCTTAATTTTATATTAGTTTTTCTCTATTTGTTTTTTTTTATATTAGATGGCGAAACTCAACGCCGCGTTTTGCAACAGAAAGGAAATGATACTAATTCATTCTAAGAGTTAATTTATTTATTGTGTTATTTCTTTTTATTTAGATTGACGATGTATTTCGCATATAGCTTGGTAGACAGAGGACACCTAGTGTTCTTAACACTATTTCTATTCCGTTTTTGGGAATTGCGTGTTGATTGGTGGAACTCAACGCCACGCTGTGTCTTCTTACCAGAGGGAGGAAATAGAAAAAAAATAATATCAAGCATTTATGAACACATGAACAGACAGACTATTGATTTATATAATATTTTTTTTCACCACACTCATACTAATACCGTAAAATGTGCAAAAAAAACGAAATAATGAATTATCCTACTTATATAAAAATCATGGTGACACAACTACGTAGTAAAAACGACGGGAGTCAGGTCGGACGAGTAACCGACATCTTGACACCGAGGGAAGTGAAAAAATGTAACTATTGACTTTTTCTTGGGCAACTTTAGCGAGCGTTCTGTTCTGTAGTGTTTTTGATATTTTCTAAGTTATCAAGCGGTTTTTTATTTACTATTCTTTTTGATTTTATAGTAGTGTATTCAGAGAGAACCTAGTATTCAAACACTCCGTTGTCTACAGTTCTTTTAGCAACATTGCATGTTGGGAAGTATATTTTAATATTTTTTATGAGAAACTACTTAGCATTCCAAAAATCCCAAGTAGATAGCCCGGTAGGTAGGAATATAAATTAATTCTGACCACTGAGAATCGATACTTATGAAAAAAACGTATAAAAATTTGAACGTAGCTGGATTTGAACCCGCGTCTCTTTGGAAACCATCCAAGCGCTCTTCTTTTCTTTTTTATGAAGCTACGTCAAAATTCTTATACGCATTTATTTAATATTACATTTATTTATGTTGTTAGTATCTCTGTAGGGAGATTTTTACAAATTTCCGTTGAGAATCGAACCCACAAGCGTTCAGCTGCTGCCTCTTAGAAATATTTTTAAGTTTTTTTTTATCGTGCAAAGACGACTTACATCTAATGTATGTAACATACATATGTTATGTATGTATGTATAATATATTAATTTAACCACCTCATTATAGGAGGGTGTAACAAGATGGCATGACGCCAGCTAAGTAACGATAATTGATCTACAAGTGCTATCGCTGTTAATACAAATGGTCTATATTTGACTTTAGGACTTCCTGAACCCGATTGTTGTAAGTTCGATTCCCGCTTAGGGGAATGGTTATATTTTTGTTGTAGAACGGGATTTCTAGTTTTTTTTTATATATTGAGAGAAAGCAATATCTGAACTTCTAGATACAAAAAAGCGTGACAAAAGAGATCAAGTTTTGTTTCACCTTTCCCTAATTTTTGAGACAACTGGAGACCACTCATTCCCCTGAGTGGGAATCGAACCCACAATCGTAGCGAACGCGTTGCAATCAGACGGCCTCTCTATCTATATACATATGTAGTAACAAATATCTTTTAAATAAAATAAAAAATAAATTCTTTCAGAAAGCATTACGAATGTAATTAAATGAGGTCAGTCAAGTGCGATGTGATTTGTATGGAGATGGGTTCCATTGGATGTTTAAATTAAAAAATTGGAATTGCACTTTTTTTTGAATTTTTGTGTTTATTTTTTCATTATATGTAGTAGATTCAATATTTTCTTTTTTTTAGCTTCACGCTGTATCCCGCATATAGCAGATAGGGCAGCAGGATAGGTAGGTAGGCAGAGAATGTGGCGGAACTAATTGCCGCGTTTTGTCTCGTTACTAGAAGTGAAAATGTAAATAAACAATTCGTTTTCTCGAGTGGGAATCGAACCTGCAACCTCTCGCATTTATAGTCGCAAACTTCATATTTTATATAGAATTTTTCCATGTTATTCAATAGAGATGCGTGGTTACTTTGATTTTGAATTTGGTATTTAATTTTTCCCTGCAACTTTTGGATGTCATTATATTAATGATGGCTTAATAATAAATTATATTATTTTTTTAAATTATTATAATTATTTTATATATATATATATATATATATATATATATAAAATAATTATAATAATTTAAAAAAATAATACAAACAAAACATAACAATTCACATAATTCCAATATTTTTTTATCTTGGGGGCTAGTCGTGGCGTCAATCCCGCTACATGCGGCATACGCATGAAGGAAAAAAGGGAAAATTAAATGTTAAATAGAAGTCATCGTAGCAACACAGCACCTGACTGTAAACACGATGGTTGTGGATTCGATGCCAATGGGAATCGAACCGCCACGTGTAGATAGAAAAAGTACTCTGAGGTTTTTTTACTTTTAAATATATATTTTTTCTAAATGAGGAAAAAAAATGTAATAATCTAAATAATTTGTATCAAAAACACGTTTTTCATGCTATAAAGTGAGAATTCTCACGATAGTATTCATATTACAAATATAACGACATGCATTCGTCGCTAGGAACGAACCTTTTGGTCTATTTTATATGTCGTTTTGTTAACTCGATACCTTTAAGTTATATATTACAGACGCTATCCTGTACCAATTTATATTGAAATTTAAATGTTTAATTTATTAAGGTTTGAAATCTACTCGTATCGTATAGTATATATATAATAAAAGTGTAAATCATGACTGTTTGTACATGGAAAATTAAAAGAAAATTTATTATTTGAAGCAATTAGGAAATACAATCTAAAACAATGACTTTTGAAATTTCTATCTGTTGATCAGTTTGTCTGGTTGTCTGTGCGCTTGTGCAAGCTAATCTCAGAAACGGCCTAACGAACTTAAATGCAATTTTCACTATCGTCTCAGTTAAATCGAATCACAAAAAATGTTATGTCAATACAAACACTTATTTTATATTTAAGTAAATGGTATATAAAAATGGTTTTTAGAGGCCGTCGTGGCGCAAGGGCACAAGCTTGTTCTAGGTTCGATTTGCACTCGAAGAAATGAAGTATTTTTATTTCTTACTTTCAGCCCAGTTTTAGAGGCATTGCGTGTTGAGTCAACGCCGCGCTTTGCCTCGACACGAGAGCGAAGAAATGAAAATATAAGCCCTATGTATGAAACAGGACAAATACCGAGTGCAAGATGTATTTGTGACTCCGGGTATAGCATCGAAACGATGATGACGAACCAACAGATCCTGAGATTAGCACATTCAACCAAATAAACTCTTATCTAAGAGCTTTATAATATCTATTAGTATAGTGATAAATGTAACTCAATATAATAGGATTTAACAGACTATGAGACGGTTGCATATTCGATTTTCTACTTAGGAATATTTATTATAAGATAAATAAATTTTAATTTTCTTGTATATTTCTTTCTTCTATGTGGATAAGTAGCGACGTTGGGTTCCGCCATTTATTACGTAATGTTTAAAACTGTGATTTACTGTGATAGTGAATGTGAACTTTTTACATTCGAGATATTTTTGCAAATTTCTATAGACATAATGACATTAAAAAGAGGATGTAGTGATTAATCAATACTTTATATACACTTCCTAATTAATTAAACGAAGCCTGTATTTTAAATTTTAACTAAGACCGCGTTAAGGTGTATCATAGTGGGTTATATCGTTACAGCTAACGGTTATGGCGCCTCTAAGCCGTTCTATAAGATACTATTACACGTACATACATACGTAATATATACATATAAACCAAATAGTTATGTTATAAATTAATTTATATTTATTATATTAGGTAATTTTATCCTGTATAACAAGGTGAGCAGAGGGAATCTAGTGCCTAGCTAGGTTCTTTGATTGGCACGATTATTACACATTTTTAAATGAAACTATTTTAAACGGATTAATCGCGTATATTTTGTATTTTATTTAGAAACCCTACGTTTCGAACACTTTGCAGTAGTCCGTGGTCATGGGTAGACTGAGATGGCATTCGTTGTCCACCTTACTAAAAATAGTACTTCGGTTTTTACGGCCCAATTTTTGAGATATTGGGTGTGTAGTGGCGGAACTCAATGCCGTGCTTTGTCTTATTACCACAGCGAAGAAATTAAAACAATTAACTACTCCAGTTCGACACTGTACCGCTGTGTCACGACGACAGCCCCACTCATCATTATTCAAAGATTTTTTTAAGACATTTTCATCTGAAAATTCAGTTCATAAAATAAAAAAGATAACAGTAATGATAACAGTAATTAGTTTCATTGAAATTATATAGTTTAGCTGATGTGGAGTAGCGGCACAAAGACTGTACTGGCGGTTGTGGGTTCGATTCCCACTCAAATTTTATTCATTTTCATTTGCTTGTTCTAATTACAAAACATCACTTCACACACGGCGTTAAGCCTACCACTATGTTTCCCTCTACTTATTCTGCAATGAAGAAACACCGTGAAACTATATAAAAACATAGCAAAATTACCTAAAACTATGTTACTAGGTCAATCACCCGCCGTATAGGCTCGTTACATATAACGGTTATGCTTATAACACGCTATATAACCGCAGCTAGTTAATTATAATTAAATATTAAGTGAATCTAATTATAAGTAAAGTTAAAGTTCTAAATATATTAAAAAGTTGAGACTAGTCGTGCTGCAAGGGCATAAGAATACGACTGTAAACGCGACAGGTAGTGGATTCGATTCACACTCGAAAGAAAGAAGAAATGAAATATTTTAATTTTTTTCGCTCTGGTAACGAAGCAAAGCGCAGTGTCTTATTGGAATGAAGTGTCTTAAGACTAAGTTCTAAGATATATTCGAGGACGAGTGGGAATCGAACCCATAACCTGTCGCGTTTACAATCGCACGCCTTGTAATAGGCTATATTTAGGCAAAGGAATTTATTGTAAAGCACTAAGTTCTTTCCTACGTCCGATTTTTCCATATATTAGGAAATAGCTTATTCCTTGAGTGGGAATTGAACCCACAATTGATCGTCGCCTTACCCATATAACGCTGTGCGCCACGAAGACTTCTATTATTATAATATAAAGATGTATTATATGAAAGTTGAGCTTACAAAGTTCAATGGTTATAAGTTATAGTACCGTATGATGATAATGTAGTCTTAGATCTAATATCTGTATTTGGCGGGATGCCATGAGCTGCACTTGTGAAGGTTTAGGCGCAGTATCGTTAGGATTTTATTCGTAATACGGAGCTATAGTGCTCGGCGTTGAGTTCCGTCAACAAGCAATGCAATATCATTCAAGCGGAAACAAGAAAATAGATATTTTTATAAAACAAGGCAAGGCGTACATGTCACCTGGTGGTAAGAGGACCTGGTGCAAACGATCTCGTGCAACGTTCGAAGACTATATAGACGCGCTTTTTTATATACTATATAACCAATATTATATCGACCTGGAAGCACTGCCCCAGGTACGCGATTCCACAGCGTGATGGCGTTAGACACTACATTGTCTATGCCTTATTAAGGCATTTTATCATAATTTTTGTATTTGTTTTTTCTTTAGCCTGTATCCCCTATATACCAGGGTAGGCAAAAATAAGTTCATGTTAAGGTACTTCGTCCGCTATGCATATTATTGAGACATAGAATGAAATGACTTATATAATTAAAATTAGATATATTTTTAATATAATTATCGAAAAAGTGTCTTGACATTAGGTTTCCTCTAACTATCCTGCTATAAGTGGATTACAGCGTAAAGGTAAAAATATAAAAAACAAATGACAAGTTTTTTGAAATATTTAGAGTTAATAAAATAATTTTCACATAACATTGTTACGTAAATTATGTTTTTCTTAAGAATATGCTCTAAATGTGCGCTTGGTTATTGGCGTGTTGACAAACCTTGACAGTGAGTAAACATTGCCCGTTACAGATGTGTTATATTCAGAGATATCATAATATTAAAACTATTTAGATGGAAAAATTGCAAAGACAACTTTTTTTTTATGGAAATGACACGGCAAACGAGCGTTCGTGTCACCTAATGGTAAGTGATTACCGCCGCCCACGGCCCCGTGCAACCCCAGAGGA
>DWAN01004652.1:0-11957 GCA_018230445.1 Heliconius hewitsoni | reverse complement strand
ACTTCCAATTTTGTACGGAACTCTCAATGAGCGAGCCCGACTCGCCCTTGTACGATTTTTTTTAAGTTGTTGACATATATTTTAATATTTTTGCAGCACACGCGCTTAAAGCAATTCGATGGCGATCATTAGTATTTTTATTTCGTTATTTAAGGCTAACTTTGATTTACCTTACATATATAGAACGTAGCTTTCATACAAAACCAAAAATAATTAAATCGGACCAGTAGATCCAGATATCCTAGCGTTTAAACAAACAAACAAACTCTCCCGCTTTATTATATTAGATTAGATTATTTATTAATTAATATTTTGTTTTATTACACGATCTATATTGTAAAAATATAATAAATAGCAGTTGATTCTTGGTCCTTTGAATAAAACTTTTTGGGATATATTATTTTCATAATAATTAATGCACATTCAATAATATAATATGCTGACCAATTACTGCTGCAAATTTTATTGTACGTTAAATGGCTTTTTAATTAATTGATTAAATTAATTCCTTTTTCCACCAAGTTTTGGAGGAATTGTGTGTTGAGTAGCAGAACTCAACGTCGTTCTTTGCCTCTATACCGAATATAGATGTAAATAAATATTTCATTTCCTCGAGCGGGGATCGAACTTAGAACCGACGATGAAATCGACTATTTAGAAAATATACTTTTATAAAAGTAAAATGGATACATTGGTTACATTTCAACGATTCTAAGTCATTAAAATGTGATATAAGTTTGGTATGTATAAATGTATTACTAAAAAATGAGCGTCAGACATAACCGTAATAAAATCAAATCTTTCAATATCATGCTATAGTCTATGTATTTCTACTATATTGTAGAAATTTCTACAACATTTTAAATATTTAATGCATTCCCATAGTAATTTTCATATTAATCATTCTTTTCAACTGTTTGGAAAATTTAAAGCTCTCGCGTAACAGACGCACTTCACGCATTTCTACCAACGCTTACCGCGTAGCCTTGCCACCCTTCCCGTAAATAGTAAACAAGGGGACGTAAACAGGGGTGCATTTGATATGCAACCAAAACAATACGCATTGACGTATCTGAAACAGTAATTTTCTTTGTCTAACTTTATATGTACGCACGTAAGTATTTACAAAATATACCTAATTTATGTTAATAAAAATAATTATTGTATAGAAAATAGAATGTGGAGATCATGTGGTGAATCGGTAGTATCTTTCGTATTACATATTTTTTAAAAGAAAATTATATAATAAAGGTAACTTAAACGTAAGTAAAATAAATAATCGTTTTTATAAGCTAATTATACTATAAGTATAACGCATTTGTATAATTTTGACTATAAATAGAAATGGTATGTATAAATACGACATAGGGTCTCATAATTAAAAAAAATATAATAGGCCGCGTTTATGCCATTTTTATTCATATAACTTGTTTTAATAATCAAAATCAGTTAAACATGAAGATTTCCATTTGTAATACGCATCAGTATGCATAACTTTTCTATTACGGATATTTATTATCTTTATGTATATATCTTTTGCATTTTACGAGGTTGGTAGAGAAACGTTTTAGGCAAAATATTTAAATTATTGATATTTATTTATGTGTAAATTGAATCTAACCATTATCTTTATATGGCATTGCATTAAGGACGTATCGCAACTGTGCCATTATAGGAACTCACTGTTGGCATTCTCGCAATAAACGGCGCGCTTTTAAAAAAACATACTAAATATGGGAGAGCTTTCAAGGTGCTGCATTAAACATTTTAGAATTTTGCAATACTAAAATACTTAAACTTTAGTACATAATAATGGGATTAAAATATTGACATTGTTATTTTCACCCGTGTATAACAAAAATTTTTGTATATTTGTAAATATAATTCAAGGCGTCGTCAGTTGGTATCGTATTATAGCACCAGAAACCGACAAGCACTATCGAAAATATGAATATGCAACGAGATTCATAAGTTTTCGACACCAATCTATACGCTTATGAACTTCCTATTGACATCTATCAAAATTTTACTTTCATCTTCAATTTTATTTAATGATGGAGAATAGAAAATCATTTAGAGAGAGTGCCGTCATGAAAATATCCCTATATCTACTTCTTTACAAATTAAGATCAATTTTTCTCAATATTTTATTTAAGTTTAAGAATTAGGATAGTTAGATCAATTCTATTTTGAATAATCATATAAATCGAGGTTAGCTTCATTTTATAGAAATTAAAAAAGCCAATAATTGGTTTCTCTAAGCTGCTTTTCTCCATTTATGATAAATATCGACAACTATTACTTATATATTATTTTCTTTCTTTTTTTCATCTTTTTTCACTTTAGAGAAATAACTACCCTCTAGAATAAATGGCCATTGAGACGTCCTCAAGAAACAAAGAAAAAGTTCTGGTAGCAGCCAAAAAACATTTGGAATTCCTCAATTGACTTTTTTATTACAAAATCTTAGCCAAATATCGAGGCTAAGATTTTGTGATTTTTATTTATTTTAAATCAAAAATAAATACACAAAAATATTTTCTTTTATATTTTATTACAAAGTAATTTGTATTCGGCGCCCATACATTCTGGCCCAGTCGATTTTTAGGTATCGATAATAATGACGTGTCTTTACAGGAGCTTCGTTTAATTGGAGAGTTCTCCTAAAATTGATTAATGCTAATTTTATGGTATTTCAACTTATTTTTAGGTGACAAAAATATTTTTTGACTTTGAAATATTGTAACCTATCAAATTATTTATTGTTTTTCTCATAAATTATATTTTAAGCATTATTATTTTTTAATGTCCGTCCTAACTTATAACTTTCACTACTACCTACCACTTCCTCAAGATTTTGGATTCATGGTGCCGTCACGAAGTTTTTTTTATTTATTGTTTTTTTCTATAAATATAATATTATTGCATCTTAAATTTCTGTTTTAACAATAGTTCAAGATTATAACATTTACGGTTTTAATATAGATAAAATTTACTACGGAAGCACTAAATATTTTTATTTATTATTTCCTTAGTATATTTTGCATTGAAATACAATTTTATAACTAATTATAGTAAGCACCAATGTCGGCTTTATTAATTCTTTAGTAAGACAAATAGAATAAAAAAAAATAAGTAATGTAGAATAGATAAATGAAGAGTAAATAAATTTCAATTTCAAAAATTTTAAAGTCATAGGTAAATTGCTAGTCTCCTTCTATTACAGAAAATATTAATTTCTATATGAGTGAGGCCAGTCGTGGCGCAAGGGTATGAAGTGTGACTGTAAACATGACTGGATGTAAATCCCTACTCGAGGATTGAAATATTTATTTACGTATATATTTTCATTTCTTCGCTCTGGTGTCGAGGCAAAGCGCAGCGTTAAGTTTCGCCACTCAACACGCAAAGCCTCCAGAAATCGGCAGAAAGTGGGGAAGGGAGTGTCTTAACACTACGTTACCTCCCCCTTACTCTGTTGAAAGCGGAATACAGTGTGAAGCTGATTTATTTATTTATATATGAGAATTAATATTCTTGCATTAAATAAATCAATAAAATTTACAAAAAAACAATGAAAAAAACAATACACGATGGGGCTTACCAATTAAATTAAGTAAAATATTATATAAATACAGTATTTATATTAAAAATTTAAATATTACCGGATATGATAATATTGAAAAAAACAAATCAAATTAAAGAATACATTAAAACAAAATATTTTAATCAACAATCCTATTTTTATATTAAATGAAAGTCAATACAATTGTAGGTTATTATACGTTCAATGTACATTATATTTTTATTATAAATATGTTAATATTGAACTTTTACGCATATATTATATCACTTATAATATTAAGTACGCCTTAGCATTTCAGAATATTATTATTCTATTACTTTTTCATATTACATTTTGAAAATTGTTTTTGTATATTTTTTTACTTTGTATTCAAACAATTCTATTTTATTTTTATTTTGTAAAATTTTAACATAAATATTGAAAAATAAAGCACTCAACTAAAGTAAACTTAATACTTAAGGAAATACAAAAATAAAAATAATAATAAAATATAATCAACATTTTATAATACAGGTTATGTGAAAATAAAACTACACATTCCCGCTATTAAACCTACCTTAGCTTCGAAGGTAACTTCCAAAATGTTGTTTACGAATCTAAACACGTTGTTGTTGTTTATTGTGTACTTAGAAGACCGAACCGAACGTGTTCTCTCCTACACTGCCGGCGCTTAACTGACGTTACGTAATACATCCTGTCGAATTCCTTTTCATCCCTCACTGCCATGCATTTTCTCACATACTTGTCCAAAACATATTGAGCTTCTTCCCTCCTCCTGTCTTGTTCTATTTCAGGACTTTACAGGGTGTAAGCTTACAACGGTAAAGTTCTTTTATAAATGGTTCTCAGGCTGCTGGTTTAATTTTTCGCGTAGTAGCGGGAAACTTTGTGCTACGCTGTACGAAAGCCCCGCCTCGATTTTTAGGTTAGATTCATTTCGTAGACCGTCGTAGCACTAGTGACTACTTAGTACTTAGTTAAAATTTTACATAAATTTTGTGTATTGAATTAGTATTGATTTACTATAGGTGTTATTTATATATTTTTTAATTTAGATAAATTTTATTATGCTGAGGCTAGGTTTTTTTTCGTTTTTCTCTATTTTAAACATTTGAATTTTGGGTACACTACACTTAATTTATTGGTATTTTCGAATACGTGGTTTTATGTAAAACAAAGAAAAACTACTATGATAGTTTCATTATGGATTGTTTAGGGACTAAATAATTTTAATAAAGATTGATGTCTTATAATAAAACAAATACATATTGGTCAGTTAAGACATATTGCTTCCTAATTACAACTATTACCACATTTAAAGCAAATCACATCATAAAATGCATTTCACAAACCATTCATTTTTATTAGTGTCTAAAGATAATAAAAGAACCTATAGAACGTGCACATAAAAGTATATTATTTTTAATATCTGTATAGATAGATTGACACGCCCTGTGCGTAGGCGTGGTCAAAATTTGACACGCCTACCACACCTCCTTCATAGCTTAAGGCATGGACTCTTGAAAGAGACGATTTCGTGTAACACGTCTAATTTTAGAATACCATTTGAATAAATGGAATTTGGGTGAAAAATAGGTATTTTAAAATGGCCGTGTTCTATAGGATATGGCGATTCGCTTATTGATCGGCTCAACTTTCTAGACGATTGATTGGTACCTAGTGAAGCATATGTTTTAAGAAGCATACTTTTAGGTAGCAATTGTTACTGAGATTATCAAAGAATTTCTAAAAGTATAAAATTAAATATTATTTACAGTGAATAGTGTTTTAGTGCTAAATCGTCTTTGAAAAATTTAACAAAATCTGAGATTTAAATGATTGATATATTGAGGCTAGCATTGGCGTAGAGATACAAGCGTGTGACTGTGAACGGTACAGGTTATGGATTTGATTCCCACTCGAGAAATTAAAATGTTTTATATTTTCATTTCTTCGCTCTGGTGTTGAGGCAAAGCGCGGTGTTAAGTTCCCCCAATCAACATGCTATGGCTCCAGAATGCGTCGGAAAATGGGGAACCGAATGTCTTAATACTAGGTTCTCCTACCTACCCTGCTGTGTGCTGGATACAGCGTGAAGGTAAAAATATCTATATACTTTATAATATAAATATGTATGTGGTTGTAATTGTATCATATAAAATATATATTTCCTAATACAAATTGAAGAAGTTAAACATTTTTAGAAGCAGTATTATAAAATCACATAATAATAAAAAAATATTAATTTAGTAAATCACTTTGATTTGATTAAAATCTTGTTGTTTATCGCAACATAAATTTAATGACTTCGTAATTCACTCATTTTATATAATAGAAAAAAGAATTAAAGGATATTTAAAAAAAAATTAAAGGGTTTTTCCACACTTAGGAAAGATATATCCATCGTTTTCTTAATAAGTAAAGAGAGAATATTTTTAGATCATTTTAGTAGTATTTTTTTAATTATATTTTATTGCGTTGTAAAAGTACTCGTATATATTATATTTTTTTTAAGCGAATCATACGCTTAGTTTTTCAATTCTTTTTACGAAAATCTTATAATTACACACACGGTATATTTTATATCAAGAAGGAGTGCAGATTAGTATTTTTTAAATAATGCATAAACAATACATTCAATTAATTCTATTTGTATTTTTTTATTTTAAGGACTAAAAATATTTTTTTCATCTCAGGGGTATTTAAAATTTACTACAAATTAATTACAATAAACTTTTCTAAAACAAAAAAAATATGATACTGGCCATTACTCATCGAATTATAAATATAAAAAAACATTATACTACAGTTTTTATTGAATAAAAAATATATAATATGACTTATATATGTAAATTAGGTAGGTAGCACATGCAGAGAGTTCGTTATGTTTTTTGCCTTTTCGGATATATTAGTTTGATATCAAAAATATCAGAAAACCTATTGGTTACATAAAAATTATATGAATATTAGTTTATAGTTTATATTTTACAAATCCATTAATAATTTTACACGACAGTGAATTATTATTTATTAATATTTTGATAAGACACGAGTCCGGTGCGTAGTGTTCTACCACCCAACACGCAATGTCTCTAAAGTCCGGCGGAGCGGAGCGTCTTAGCACTAGGTTTCTGTCATTCAATTAATGATATAAATAAAATACATTCTAATATGTTTGATTAATGGCAACACGTTTTATACGTGTTAATTCGTTCTCTAGTATAATTAATTCTTGATTTTTATGACAGCCACACAAATCTACAAATATCTAAAGTATTCAGTTCAGATTTGTTGTGCCAAACATCAGAATTTTAAAATACCCTTCACATATGTATATAGTTTGTTAAGTTTTTAAGAAATTCACTTATCCAATGTACCGTACATTCGTTATTTTTATGTTATGTTTTTCCAACTGTATAAGAAATGCATAGAACTCTAATCAAATCTTAATTATTTATGGTAAGCATTTCAAAAAAAAAATTCCAAACTCACTAGGTGACTATACAATCATTAATCAGCCAATAAGATGCGGAGCGCCGTTAAAAATATAGCGAACTTAGACATCAAAATAACAGAAGAAGCTTAACATAGACATATTTTAAAGAAAATATTAAATTAAATTAAATTATTTCTACGATGATGGTATGTTTTTTTACATAAAATAACTTATTATGAATATACCTATGTCTTGTTACTAGAGTAAAGAAATAAAAATATCAACTTTTTTATTGCCCCTAGTGTTAAACGAACCCACAACTGTCGCGCTTGAAAATATTTTTTACTCAAATAGATTTTTGCAATAATTTTTGAATCGTTAAATAAACATAAAGCTACCACCGGTTGAGAAGGCAGTTCTGTATAAGATACATTTGATATTGGTTCTATACATTTTTTTTCTGTAAATATTCCTAGTAAATAAGAATAGGCTTTGCTTGTCGATATTGTTTTTACAGTTACTTAAAATTTTTGTAATGGCAAGCTTAGAATAGATTTAGCATTGTTATAATCACTTCCCGATAGTTCTCCTCCTGTCTTATCCTTATAAATGTAGCCTAAATTTGACGTAATGATGATAAAAATATGATGTCGAGCTCCCCTCCGGATATCCGATGGATATTGTGTGCTCCGGCGTGGGCGTCACAATAAGACGCTTATGATAAATTTGTACCGGCAAATGCCTCTTGATTGATAATCTTATGGTATCCAAAAATTCTATTTAGGCCTTTTCAATATCACGTAAGGCGCTACAGCCGCGACTGAGTATTGTCCTGGTCCTGGTGGACATTTTTCCAGTTGTAAAATTAATAATTCAGTCTGAAAAATATTCTTTTCCGTTCGTAATCAGGGTAACTACAAATAAAAAGGTGATTACCTCCTGTGTCCTAGCTCCATGAAGGGGCTGCCACCTTGAGCACTGAACATTCGTTTTGTAACGGGTTGCGTCCTTATTACTAGGAACCTAGTGGAAAGGTCTTAAGGCACCTGTGACTCTCTTTTTGCACTATGGCCTTGAAACTAAGGCCGTTCCAGGAATTCATTATAACAATAAAAAAATCTTATTTATAAAACGTATACAAATTTAAGCGTAGCGGGACTAGAACCCGCGCCTTAAATTCAAATTTTAATACGTTTTCTAAATAAGTTTATTTAATTTTAAAGTTGTATTTGTGGGTTTTTCAATCTGACTTCAGAAGAATGTTGATAAAAATAAATAGAAATGTGAAATGTAGGAATATTTTTCTCGAATGATTTTTAATAACTTAAAATATTTTCAATATTTAAACTTGCGTAAAACGAATTTTTTATGTAAATAAAAGCTGTTAAATTAATAATATTCTGGATAAACATTGATTTTTCATACATTGTGCAGCGTAAATCATAGAGCGGCGTGCATAATAACATAATAAAATAGGGTTCCGATACTTTGTTTATTGTTTTGATGAGTCCGCAGATTTTCCCCCACTGATGAAGGGAACGGTGCACCCGCATATGGCTAAGGAAAATATCAAAGGAATCTTTATTTTTATCTTGTGATTTTGTTACACGCCTTAGTATAGATGGGTACAGTAGAAACCACAACACTTACCATACCCACGATTTACTTTGCATAAATATTAAGAGTCAAATATAGTATATACACTTATAAAGATGAAGATATGATATAATAGATGGCACATATTAGTAGTATTTGAACTGATGCAGAACAGTTTTCATTGATCCTGCCATCCATGCCCTGCCATACTGCAAACGACCATCCTTTGTGTTGTCTGTTCAATAATATTCAAGAGATACCACTCATTATTTATCATTCAAATTTATTAGCAAATCTTTGAGACATTGTTGTTTTGAGTAGTGATTATCAACGGCGTGCTTTGCGCTGTTCCGTAGTGCTGTGCCTTAATTTTCAATATATTTTATTTGTTCCAGACGTTCAACTACGTGATGATTGAATATCTGTTCAATTTTATTGTGTGAAAAAAATTATTCATGTTCAATTACAAATTATTGAATGTTAAATTGTTGATTATGTTAAAAATGCATTTAATTATTTTTAATTATTTAGCTAGAGCACATTAGGTGTGCCAGTCTGGAAAAACTATTTTATATTATATTATTTTAATTATACATAAATGATTGAAATAGTACTGGATATTTTAAAGAATTGCTAAGGAATCATTTTTGTCAATTTTTAATCTAACATTATACGGATAGAGCGATGCAAAGAACGCCTTCACTCATTTATAAAACTTTTCCGTACAAAGGGTTTAAGTAATTGATCAGATAAATAGTAAACTATCGTGATTCGTTGCAATTTGAACGCTTTTGTTTGGTCATCGGTACGATTAAGGTCCTGAATTTTTAATACGTCACATCGTGGAGAAACAACAGGCGGGTGTTTTTCACTTCGTTTTTCGGAATTCCACTTGATTGTCGACTGAATAATAGATAGAAACGCTGAATGTAGTTCGAGGCACTGATTTTTCAATTACATCACAATGCGCACAGCCATGTTTGTGATCGCGATAAAAGGAAAAAGCATTTTATTTCACGACTGAAACTTTATTTGGACAAGCGCAGAGTTTACCTTTTGTCATCTCAACGTTATTTTTAATAGCTTATCAATTTTCAAATTGAATATTGCAAAGGTAGTTAAATATTCCATCACGTTAAGATAACGTAAGCGAAATTTTGCGAAATTTCAACAGGATGACACCAACACAATTATATGATGATAGTTTACCTGTGAAGTAAAAGTAAAATAAAAATAATATCCTCACACACTGCTAATTACTTTTTATTTGCGCTTATTACAACAATACCAAGGAAACCGAATTATCATCTATAACAACCTACCATCTCATGATCAGAGAAAACGAAACAAAACTTGCAGAGGCACAGTTATACAAACAAGTTTTATCAAGATTACATGGAATGAAACTGATGAAGTCAATTATGGCGCAGGGAACAAGCGTGTGACTGTAAAAGCGGCCGGTTGCGGTTTCCATTCGCACTCGAGGGAGTGAGATATTTAATATTTTCATTTCTTTACTCTGGTAACAGACAAAGAGTGGCGTTAAGTTCCGCGTTAAGTTCTAGACGCAATGCCTCTAGATATCGGCGGAAAGTGACGAACAGAAGTGTTTATATGAAAACAGAGTGTATTTACACTAAATTTCCAGGTTCCCTCTGTCTATCCTGCTATGGGCGAATACATAATTGAAACATAATTTGAAAAACTGACTTATCACCATTTAAGCGGAATCTAGTAAAATACCTTCACCAAAACACGTCACGCTATCGTGACTTTGAATTTGAATTTGGAATAGCCTACTGCGTCCCTTAAGGCTTATAATTATTGCTAAATTTAAAAATAAATATAAACATTTGATGCACAAAACTATAACATCTTTTAAAAAGAAACATTATTTTTAATCCTCAAATATTAAATATATGTGATATATGATTAATTGTTTCTGTTTTAAAAACTGAGCACTTATATATTTATTTTTAAACTTAAAGCAAATGTATATTAAACACACACATACACATACACACACAAGCATACACATACAGAGATCTGATATTAATATCGAGTTGAAATTAATATCAAACATTCAGATCCCTTGAAGCACAGAAAAAATCAAGCTTCTAAGTCAACAGAAACAATCAAAGCATTTATGCATCGATTTTGCGGCATTTTATATGAAATTCGTCACGTAACCAAAACATATAGGTTCTCTTGGACGTACAGTTATGCAATTTGGCATGAAGTGACAATATAAATAAGGGAAAAATCCGAAAAACTAAAATGTACAGGTATTTCATAGAAAACAATCATCATAAACTTATATAGCAGCTAGCATCTACAGGTAGAACTAGCTTAGGAAAAAATCTGAAATCTTTACATTTGTGGTTAAGTCCTAAAAAATAATAACCTTAAAAGGGGGCAAAATTTGGTATTATAAAACCGCTAGTTCAAGTGAGGTATTAGATGATTATGGAGTGCATATTCCAATATACACCAGAAACCAGGCTCGAGATTTTCAATTTTTATACGGAACCCTCGGTGGGCGAAGTGACTTGCGCTTGTCCAGTTTTATATATATTTTTGTATTTTTAGGGTACAGATTTAAGTTGTACATCTAAGTTTAAATTTTATTATTTTTTTATCTTAACGTTGTATTCCAGGGTAGTCAGGAAACGTAGTGTTAAGACACTACGGTCCCACTAAAACTGTCGTTCACCACTGCTCGGAGAAAAATTAAATTAGAAATTCTGGAGGCATTGCTTGTTGAGTGGCGGTAGTCAACACATTTTTGTCTCATAAATATGATTAGTTATAATATTTATATTTCTACTTATCTTGTTTAAATATGTATTGTATTTTAGTAAAAAATTAAATATCTTAATATTAAATTTTATCTGTATAATGTCTACCCAACTATACGTAGCTACATAAATAAAAAAAGCTGATAAACAGTAAAATTAACCTTCTTGTTAATATTTAATCTATTTTAGCCGTTTAGCTATCAGAGAAAAGTAAGAACAAAGTCAGTAACGCCCAGAGGGGGAGGCGATGGCCTGTCACGAGAAGTGGCCGTATAAATGAGAGTCGTTTTTTGTCCACAAACTAGCGCTTACCTCAGGCGCCGATAATATCGGATACGTAATGTCCACGCGGATTATTGCGATATAAATTGGTAGCATTGCCTATTTTATTAGCTAGGGCTGGCAGTTAAAGATAGTTTAGAGAATATTAAATTATATTTCCTACAGTTCTCCTGTACAGTTGTATTGTGTCCGTAATGATACTATAGTATTAATTTCGAGAAATTGTAACATTCGATTACTATTATTAGTGTTAAAGATG
>DWAN01004651.1:0-11957 GCA_018230445.1 Heliconius hewitsoni | reverse complement strand
ACCAGTCGGTTTTACAGTCACACTTCGTGCCGCTGCGCCACGACCGGCCTCAAATATATTTTTTAGATTCACGCTTTAATCCGCATACAGCAGGGTAGACAGAGGGTATCTAAAGACTTTTGGTGTTGAGTATCTTTGTCTTGTTACCGGAGCGAGAAAATGAAAATATTAAACAATTCATTGCCACGAGTGAAAATCGAACCCATAACCGCCGCGATTATAGCCATACTCTGTACCACTGCGCCACGATTCTTATATTATAAATGCCGATATTTCCATAAAATGTATTAGAAATCTAAAACCACTAAAGGATTTAAATATAACGTGACAATGGCATAAAAACAGATGAACAAAACAGATTCATTAGTCGTTTACAACAAAAAATTGTTTACAACTGATAGAGCCTTACCTCTCATAAGATGAAATAAAGGTGTTTCAGATATTGTTAAGGAACTTAAAGTTAACGCTGTTGCAATAGCGAGACCTATATAACACGACACAGAGTAACTCACGAATGGTACTGCGGAAAATGCTGTAATTGTACCGATAGTGTGTGATATTCCAAGAATTGTCAACAATATGCCTCTGATATGTGTAGATCTGTAAAATATATTATAGATAAATAATTATGATTAAATAGAATTGAAAATAGTAATAAATGTCGTAATTTTGCAACGCCTGACTTGTTTACACGATTGATATTACTTAGATCACCCGTTTGGGTGAATGATTAAAATTAAATGATTTTCCAGCTCTAGTCGACAAGGTGCGGCGTTGAGTTCCGAAAGTGACATATCATGTGACACATCATCATAACACTATATTTCCTCTGTCTATTCTGCTATGCAGGATATAATGATGCGGAAATTAATAATAAAAATAGATAAAGATATATACTAACGCTATCTCACCGATATAAACAACGTTCATAACGTTTATAATACCAGTTGCAAAGCCAGTGAATATTCGTCCAATGTATATTCTAACATAGTGAGATTCGAAGTTGTTACTAGAATTGTATATTCTAAAATTCCAAAAACACCAGCGGAAACTATAACTGGTTTACGTCCTTTTATATTTGATATCCATCCTATTAAATATGGTCCTGAAAAAATATAAAGATTTTATGTACTGAGGAATTTTAGTGTCTTATTTATTTATTTACACTTTATTGTGTACAATTAGAGACATAAACAGTATAAAAGAACAACAAAGGTTAAAGAATTGATACACAAACGGCGGTCTTATCGCTAATCAGCGATTTCTACCAGACAACCTTTGGGTTAGGAAATTTGTGATAAACTAGAGTGGGTAGTGTAAATAAATTTACATATCATATTAAATCCTAATACATAAACATAATACATATATATTTAAGAAATATATACTATTTTAATACACTTATATACATAATAATACTATTTATAATAGTGAGTTGTGCATATTGATGTCATTTCAGGGTGAATCGTCCTTCAAATGATGATTTTTAACTAATTTTTTAAATATGTCTTCTTCTTTTCAGTTCTTCTCTTCAGTTTATTGAATCATCAATCAACTCTTAAATATAACAATGTACCCGTACCTAAAAATTTATGAATGGATGAGATAAATTTTAATTAGGTGTATAATTATAAAATATGAGAATCCCGTCTTAGAGCAGGGACACAAGCGTGCTACTGCAAATGCGATAGGCTATAGGTTCGATTCTTACATGAGCAAATGATGAGGAGTATTGTAAGTTCGCCTTTCGTGCTAAATTTCATAATTGTAAGTCTAAGGGAAGTACCCTATAGGTTTTGATTAAGCGATGAATTTCATACATAATGCAGTAAAAATTATGCATGAATACTCGTATCTTTTGATTGCATTGACTTAGAAGCTTGCTATTTTTGAAGCTGTGTTTCAAGGTACTATAGACATAAATATTTAATATTAATTTTAGGTTGATACCTCAATGCGATCTTAAAATAAATGGACTTGGCAGACGAACAACGAATTCCGTTTCGTTCCGAAAAACATTTTAAATAATTGATACTAACTAACCTGGTAAACCACCTAAGTAGATTATTGAGCCAACTAAAGATATTTGTGTTTCTGACAACAAGAAAGGCAAAGGCGACTCTTCCACTTTTTGCAACTTTGGAATTACAGGCCCACTCCATGCTGTAATAAATCCTGCTAGTATTTGACCTAAATACACTAAAAATGGATTATGAGATTACATCGTTTATTTTAAATAAAATTTACACAATTATCCCACTCTTAGTTTACTAGTAAAAACTGGTTTACTAGTAGAAACTAGTGTTGGAAGAGAAATAATTTGCTATTTTATATATATTTTTTAAAATATTGCTTGTAGTTAAGTATAGTTACTTTGTTGTTGTAGAAGTAATCATTAAATAAAATAGAGATTCAAATTTTTATGTAAAATGCTAATTTCGTACTACATTCTAGAAATAAACTGAAAATTCTAGACAGACAGTATAAAATTACCAATACTACTACGTAATTTTAAAATGGAATTTTTACTCATAAATGCACATACGTATTAACTAAAATATTAAAAAAATTATGTCGAAAATAAAAATCACTTACTGCATGAAGAAATAAGAATTTGTCGTTTTATTCCAATTAATTTAAACATCCTTAGATCTTATATACGTTCAAGTAGTCGTACCAGAATTTACAATGTATGTAACTGGTTTTCTAAATATACCCTACATATTATCTATATAAAATTTATTGTATCGTACGTACATATTATATAAATATTTCTTATCCAAGTGTTTGTTTATTATAAATAATACAATATAAGCCTTTAATCATCTAATCTAAATTGAACTAAGGATCTAATAATAATTTGTATAAATAAGAGTTACGAAACGTGTATGTGACGCACACGTTATATCCTGCATATAACAGGTTGCATATGAAAGCCAGTATAAAGACACTCCGTTCTCCACTTATTTTCGAGACTGAGCATATTGTGTCGCAAAGCTCAACGTCTTTGAGTATTTTTTATATATTCAAAACTTTACTTTCAGAGGGTGCCCTGACTATCTGTCCGAGATTTATATTGGGAATACGGGTACGCGACCCAGATCCTCAAACTACCATTACATACCTCTTTCCAGTCCCTGAAAGTGGTCAACTCTACTTTTAACCCTCCCCTCCCTTTGGTAATATTCCTCTCTCCTTGATTTTTGCCCACAGGGGATTTTGGAGGTCAGATGGCAGTCGCTCCATTTAAAAACCTACATCCGCCTCTATAATGAATTAAAAAAAGATTTAAATTAAATGTCTTAGAATTATGTTAAAAAGGAAAATATAGATGGATATTTAGCACTCAGTGACTGACTTTGGTTAATTTTTTTTGTATAAAATAATTAAATTTGGAAGTATCATAGATAGAAACCGTTTCACACACATCCAGAGATAATCCAGTTAAGCTTAATCGAGTATATACAAATTGACGTATCTGTCAGTGATTTTAAAATTACCGTATTTTTTCAAGAGCATATTGTTATTTAAACGGTACTAAAACACAGACAATGAATATGGAGCTACATGCAGGCTACCTTTTATCCTGGAAATCCGGCTGGATAGGGATAAATAACTAAACATTTTTCCCATAAGATTTTTTACAAATTGTATAATAGTATAGAAACTAAAATATCCAAAACCAAAAACAGAAACTTTGTCTTATTCGCATTCAGGCTAAGATCATTATTTTCACAGATCATTCTTTTAGAATGGTGACTAATGCCTGCAACTCGCATTCTGATGATGCAATGAGCACTGCACTATCTGCACACAGCAGGCAATTTAAGTCACCTACTAGGGGCAGTGGCTAAGTAGGTAACGGCCATTATTGGAAGGAATCTCGTGTAAATTATTGTTATATAAGGAATATTAAATCGGTTTTACGCTGTACCCCGCACACAGCAGGGTAGGGAATCTAGTGTTAAACACTCCGTTCCCCGTCCGATTTATTGCGTGCTGAGTGGCGGAATTTTGCCTTGACACCAGAGCAATTTCTCGAGTGAGAGACAATTTTGTCGAGTGGGGATCTAACCCACAACCAGATACGTTACCCTTTGTGCCCCTGCGCCACGACCGGCCTCATTGCCGGCCGGGTTATTGAATGATAGATATCACTTATTGCAATTATGTACGTAGAATCTCTTTTCAAATAATTTAGAAACATAAACGATATGTGCCTTTTAATATATTATAAAAAACATTTGCGCTCTTGCAAGTGACGTCGGTAAATCGGTAATATTTAAATATATTGAATAAAGAATATTATAAATATGTATGCTCGTATGTACATACAAGATACGTGCGAAAAACATAACCCTCCCTTAGCAGTCGGGAATAATATCTTCCAAACTATAATTTTTTTACATTTTTTTTAATCGCTTGCAAATGCATACAGTTATCGGCTCTTATCACTTATTTTATTTTCCTACGGTTATATATTAAGCCTTAAAAAAAGTGGCAGTGTTAAAATGGATTGTTTTTTAGACCTAAGCCTGAAACGACTTGATAAATCATTAAGACAAGAACTAAAAGACATGATTATCACAATATAATTTATTTAATTCCTTAATTACATATTTCTTACTTAAATATTACTAGTTCTTTTATAACAAGAATACTTAAAAGCAAATATAAGTTATATATATTTTCCTTATTAAGTATCAGAACACATAGATTACAATTCTATCAGTTTAATTCGTAAAATTAAATTCAAATGGAAGGTCATTTTACATACACACTGGGCGCAAAGCCTAAAATTTTCACAGAGTTTTCTAAGTAAAACAAAATTAGATTAAATGTTCAATTATTTGCCTAAAAATTTTTGAATTTCTAACAAAGATTTCTTTTTGGTCTCCGGTATATATAATATGGTGAACACAAACGCACATGCACAAGTAAATGAAAAGAACCAAAACGCTACGTAGGGTCCTAAATTTTCGACAACTGAGCCAAAAGCAGTGGTCAGTAAAAACCCAATAATCCATGTCGAAGTTAGTGCTACACAGGAACCTTTGCCTCTGACATTTGTCGTGAACATCTCTCCTATTAAACAATTTGGAATTATGCCCAGACCTGAAAAAAATGTGAAAAAATATAAAATGTAACACAATACAACTGAAATTTTGATTATGTAGCATTACTTATAGGTTTTTTAAAGAATTTTTAAAAGGTTTTTTTTTTGCAGAATAGTTATCATTATGTTAGTGTATTAAATAACAAAATTATAACTTCAATATTGAAAAGAAAATTGTTCTTTTCAATATAAAAGTTTTCGCAATCAGTGTTTTTAAGCCATAATAAAAAGGGAGTAAACATTTTTTTTCACCAATAATACAAGTACATAATAATAATAATAATACAGTTATTTTTATCATATATTTAAGTACATAATATATCACAGTTATGTTACCTGAATCATAACCAATAAAGAAAAAGACCAACAAGACCAATGGTAACCATTTCACGGTGTCTAATGCAGGAACATCCAGATGTGTTAAATAAAAATATATACCCATTGCCATCTAAAAAAAAGACGATTTTCATAATTTCGATGTCTTTTTAAGATATATCGATTTACTTATTATAATTTATTAATTTGGGATACACTCCAAGCATTTTATTGCAAGACGCAGAAATTTACAGAAATCTTTTAACAACATATATAGCCGTTGCGTCGCAATGCGATAGCGTTTGACTGTCAGCGCGATTGTTATGGGTTCCATCATCACCCGGAGATATGATCATGTTTATATTTATTTCCTCACTTTGATAGACAAAGCGCTGCGTTAAGTTTCGCAACTCAACAGCATATATCTCGAAATTGATATGAAAGTAGGAGACGAAGTTTTAACTTTAGATTCACTTCACCTACACTGCCATTTGGGCAAACCGTGAAATTGTTTTTTAAACTAAGCTTTTTAAATTTTATAAAAATAAAAAAATATATATTAACTCACCATACTAATACAACATGCTGCAGTAGAAAATAACAAAAGTTTTCTTCTCCCAGCACTATCAATTAAAGTTGGCGAAATGACACTCCCAATTAATTGAAAACATCCTATAATAATCATGGCATAGTTATAATCTATTGAGGAATTGGCCATTTTAAATATAGATGATGAAAAAAATATAACGGCCATAACACCACTAAGGTGCTGTAAGATATTCATACTGATGACGATAAATAATGACTTTTTGTTGGTTTTTATTGTAAAAAGTTCCACCCAATCCATTTTTTCGCTGGTTGAACTAAATTGATCTTTCGTTTCAAATAATGTACCTTTGTCTTGGAACCGTCCAAGTTCTCTAAGAATTTCAAGGACTTTGTCTTCTTTATCTGAAACCATATTATATATGTACATATATATAGTGTCTTTTTTATCACCACTTTAAATGAAACCAGTTTTAACTACTCTATAAAAACCTAATACAACTAAAACAAAAGAGATTTTTCCAAAGAAAATTTAAATTTGAAAAAAACACTTTCAAAGTGATTGACTAATGAAATTATTGTTGTAAAATAAAATGCCATTTGTCAAGAACGACGCACGCAGCTCATAAACCTACCGAAGGGAATCCGCCGCATACGCCTCGTCTCGAAATCGAGTCGTAGGTATTATCGGCAAAGTTCGAAGTTGTTTAACCTTTAGTAGTATTTTTGTAGTACTATGTGTTTAGGTTATTGGTCTATCTATTCGTAACTGCGTCACATATCGTCATACCGGTATGAATAAACATCGTGAAATGAAAAAAAATATGTTACCCTATATGCTGTTCCTGTAAAAGGAGCGCAGACGCTTTCACCCTGTATAATTCACTAATTTAATAATTTATCAAGCCAAACCTTCCTGTTATATACGGATTATACACCCAACACCAGTTGGTACTATTAGGAAATATTGAGTTTGGGTGGTGGCCACTTTGGCAGTTATTAAGTAAATAAGATGCAAAATATAGTACCTAACGAGTAAATGTAGATAAAAAACGTATAGATGGATACCTTTCAAAACATAATACATTGGTGATTCCGATATACTTAAAACAGCAACTGTAAATATTATTGACATGGCCATTCCCACATAAATTGATACTTCATAAGAAAAGAATGGGCCAATTGAATACATTATAATTGATCCAATAGTGGTAAACATTCCGAGAGCTGCTAACAGAATCCCTCTGATATTTGTGGATCTACAAATAAAGATATAAGAAATACATACAAAATAACAAGATACAAATATAACAGATACAAAAAATATATAAAAGTATACAAGTTAATGAGGCCTAAAAAGGTAAAATCCCCTGACTGTGACTGTGATCTAATTTTTTAATGAAACTGAAATGATATTACTTTGGCTTGTCGTCTCGTGTCGTTTGATTTTAAAGTCTTGTGAAGACTTTGAAATCAAACAACAGTTTCACTGGAATATCATTTCTCCACTCTTTTGTTATTCTCTCCTTCATTCCATAATATTTTTTTTTCATATTTCTTTTACGTGTCGTGTTTACAGTCACACGCTTGTGAGTCTGCGCCTCGACGGACTTCACACCTTCATATTTAATTTATATACTATACTAGTATTAATATAATTAAGAAATGCGTGATTATGCTTTAGACTGAGATCCCAGAGCCCCCAGACTTACAGACAATATGCATACTTACTAACTTGAAAGTGGAGCCCTTTCAGAAGTAGCACCAAATAAAAGTTTAAAGACTAATATTCCTCATAATTTCAGCTTTGCTAAAATGACGTAGGTCTGGCGGACCTTGGACTACTTATATTCACTTAAATTCACAAGTTTAAGCACAATCGTGTAAACGCAACAGGTTGTAAGTTTTATTTCTACTCGAGAAAATTAAATATTTAATATTTTCATTATCTGGTAACTAGGAAAAGCGTGGAGTTGATTACCACTACTAAAGTAGTGGTACTCAACTCCAACTTCAGCGATGCCTCAAGAATTTGGTAGAAATTGGGTCACAAATGTCTATAATGATGTAAATAATGGTATACTAACGCCATTTCACCTATATATACAATATTGTTGACAGATATGATTGATGTACCACAGCTATTTAATATCCTGCCAATATATAACATCGGCAAGTTTTTGGTAAACAGGAGGACAATATATGCAAATGTGGTTATAATTCCACCATAAATGAAACATGGTTTTCGACCTTGGTAATTTGATAGCCACCCCACCACAAATGGACCTGAAATCAATAAAATATTATGTAGTCAAAAAATAACGATACAAGTAAATTTTTAGGGTTCCATATCACAAAAGAAAATAATCCTTTCTTTTTAGTCTTGCTTATCCATGGTATTGATCTAGACGGGGAGAAGTGAACAAAGATTATATCACTGATAGAAAGTAATATGAAACCTAAAAAAATGTCAAAGCACGTTGTATTCTATTATGCAAAACACGTACTATTTCATTCTAACAAGTGCTGAATAAGATCTTGGTAATATGACAAAAGTTTTATACCTACATATTTTTATATATTTTGTTATACTTTTATACTAATATTATAAAGAGGAAACATTTGTATTTTTGTATGTATGTTTGTATCGTTTTCACACAAAAACTACCGGACCGATTTCAAAAATTCTTTCACCATTAGAAAGCTGCATCTTTACTGAGAATCATAGGCGATTACGTGTTCAAAAAAAATTGTAATTAAATAATTAACTGAGTGACGAAACTTAACACGGATATATTTCATTCGCCGTCGCGTTTACAGTCGCACGGTAGTATCCTTGCGCCACGACGGCCTTTACAATATTGTAAAATCAACTAACTTGTTTATCTACCTATATGTTTGACAGTACACGCGTCAACGTCCAACGTACTATATTTACAAATGGAGCCATCATAACTCATTGGCCCAGCGCTTCGCCGGTAAACAAATAAGTAGTAAGTAAATTCCGCTAGTGTCCTAACACTCTATGCTTTATAATGATAGAACATGAAAATAAGAAAATATCAATATTACCTGGTATAGATCCAATATACACTAAGGACCCTACTAACGACGCCTGCGTCTCAGTCAAATCATGTGAAAGTGGTGATTCTCCTGGATTTCGTAATTTTGGTATAATAGGGCCTGACCAGCTCAGAGTGTATCCCAAAATTGTTTGCCCAACGTATACTAAAAAGTTAAAACAATTTTTAATATATATATAGGTATAATTAATAGGCATATAAAAATAATATAGTTAAATCATGAAAATAAAAATGCAGTGGTAGCATTTCACTGCTATTTAATTTTATATATATTCATTATTGAAAATTAAATCGATGTTAAGGCGGCGTTGAGTTCCGCAACTCAACAAGCAATGCCCCAACAAGAATTCGGCGGAAAGTGTATCCTGCCAACTATGCGGCTTACAGCATGAAACTGCAAAAATGAGCAATCCAGCAACGACATACTCGTATTATAATCACCAGTATACGATTTATTTCAATAGATCTTGATTTAATCTTACCTTTTAAAATTTGAATAAATCCTATCTATTGTTGTTTGTGTAAGATTATATGTATTACTTACATGAATATTTCTATTTATCAATGTAAATAGAAATAATCTTGTACGTAATTTATTTAATCTTACTAATAACATAATATTAAATAAGCCGTTATTAACAATCTAAATAATACTTACTAATAACATAACGATATATTAAAACACAACCAAAAATGCAAAATTTAAGCATATATCATGTTTATAAAACTAAAAACACACTGGGGCCACCCGAAAATCTTAGTTCCATGGTCAGTTTTTCGTCACTCGAAGAAAATAAACAAATAAACAAAAATGTTAAGAAAAATTGAACTATCGCTAGCTCATTGTTTTACTAATTAAGAGTGGGTAAAACTAAACTACTTAAATTTTATCACGCGTTTCGCTTTTCAAAGGTTACTTTTATAATTTATTGCAAATATTAAAATTTATATTAAATTATAATCACAAAATTTCACTTCTTTATCAGTTATATATTTATATAAAAATGTTTAAAAAACACTCGAACAACAAAAAACATAAGCTCAACAAATAATCAACCCTACGATATTCTTAGTATATAACAATGAACATAAAAAGATAAAATTAAAATAATGAAAGAAATATAAAGATATACCTACAGATAGCAGCTATAAGCACTTGTCGCTTAACACCTGTAAGAGACATTGTTCTTGGACAACTTCACAAACTAAATTGGCATATTCCATTGCACGTTCACAACTACCTCACTTTATATTTACATTGGGTGTTATATAATAAAAATATAATATGCTTAAAGTATAGTGCTGTGCATTTATATAATATTCGTATCTGAAAAGTTTAATTTCTTATAATAGTTATATGAAATGTATATAAATAATTATTTTTATTTTTAAATCAGGTTATTAGTACATTGTTATTTTTTGTATACTTTTTCATTTTTAAGTTATTTTTCAATACTTAAACAACTAATAACCTAAACAAATCTCTTCCATTATGAAAAAAGAAGTTAATAATTGATAGTTAAAACAATATGAAGTTTTATTATAATATCTAATAAATGACAGTCAGCTTAAAATAACCTCACATTTTAATTATATCGTTAAGATAAAACGATAACCGTTGAAACACATAGTTATTAATTATTAATATAAATATAAACTTTCAACTTAGAAACAAGATTTCTAATTCCATTTCTCTTAATTTTACCAAATGATTTTTCTAAATTTAACAACCTTTCAAGTTAAATTGAATCTTGAGAATAGTCGTGTCGCAGGGGCACAAAATGTGACTGTTAAATCGACTGATTGTGGGTTCAATCCACACTCGAGGAAATTAAATATTTATTTACAATTATATTTTCATTTCTTCGCTCTGGTGGCGAGGCAAATCGCAGCGTTGAGTGCCGCTCACTCAACACGCAATGCCTCCAGAAATCGGCGGAAAGTCGGGAACCGAGTGTCTAACACCTTAATTAATTACTTAATTTATTAGTACGTAAATTGATTTATTAATTAAATAACTGACCTTGTTATTTTTATATATCCTCATAGGGGCATCATGCTGTATGCCACGCACAACAGGCTACAGGCAGGCAGAGAGAACCTAGAGTTAAGACACTCCGTTCCCAACTTTCCGCCGAATTTTGGAGTCGTTGCGTGTTGAGTGGCACATAGAAAAGAAATTAAAATATTGAATATTTCATTTCTGTTGTGCCTTAGCTTCTGCGTCGTGACTGGCGTTTACTATAATCTATACTAATATAACAAAGCGGAAGAGTTTGTTGTTTGTTTGATAGTTTATTTAAACGCTAAAAAATATAACGCTGTCGATGTACTGGTCCGATATATATTTTTTTTGTTTTGCATAAAAGCTACATTCTTCAGGAGTATTTTTAAATTAGGGTACAACCTTCCGGTGTAAGTCTTAGTAGTCAGAAATAACAATAATAATGAAAGCAATCGAATTTCGTTAAGCGCGTGCGCTGTAAAAGTAGCTTAATATAATATGTCAGTATATGGTATGACAAAAATATCCTATTTAATCAGTTCCAAAAAAGTTATCGGCATCGTCTATCTATATCTTATTGTCAAATTAAGGCATTTTTGACAAAAAATAATAAAAAATTGCAAGGCTTGTCGTTACCGTGTTCATGTTCGTAAGTTTTGGCTTTGGCACGTAAATTAAATGTTTACTTGAATTTTTATTGTATTTTTCGAAAAAAATTGAAATTAAAATAATTCAACTGTCCGTTTACGGCCGCGAACATATTCCGCGTGGACGGCTTTGCCACCGATTTCGTCCTCGAGAGCAGTTACGTAGTGCTTGCACTTTCTCGAAAGTTTCTTTGTGCCGTGTGATCCCGGCCTAGAATAGGATCATCCTGATACTGGTGGTGTCG
>DWAN01004650.1:0-11958 GCA_018230445.1 Heliconius hewitsoni | reverse complement strand
GCCTCGACACCAGAGCGAAGAAATGGAAATATAAATTTAAGTAAATATTTCATCGCCTCGAATGGGGGTCGAACCCACAACCAGACGATTTACAGTCACACTGCCTGCCGCTGCGCCACGACTGGCCTCAGATAACTTTTATGTATCAACTTTTATGTGAGGCCGCCGAGGCGCAAGGGCACAATAGTGTGACTGTATCGCAAAAGTTGTGGGGTTAGTTCAGTGAATCCCCACTCGAGGGGATAAATTATTATTTATTAATGTTTAATTTTTTTCGCTCTGGCACCAAGGTAAAAGCCCTACGTTTAATTCCGCCACTCAACACACAATTCCTCGAATAACTGAGCAGAAAATGGAAAACGAATTGTCTTAACACTAGGTTCCCTCTGCCTACCCGACTATATACGCGACTCAAGATGATTAATTAAACTTTTATGTAGTAGTATAATGGAATAAAATTGATACTTGTATTTTTGTACCACTTTGTGACATTAAAAAAATGCAATTGCTTACAATTAATAAATAAATAGTACGGCGTTAGGTTCTGGAATTATTATTTGTATAGCAAGATAGGATTGTGACGAGCAGTATCTACCGTAATTTAATGTCTAATATCTCTATAGTACATATATACACATCTCTTGGTCGATGATTATGGAGGGGATGTGGAGGATATTTTTATTTACGGTATATATTTAGTTACCACTCACAAGATTTGAGCAACTTCACATTTTTTCCCGTATTGAAGAATAGTATATATTACAAGGAATATAGTATTAAATTTATTTAACTTCATGGAAAAAAGAACTCATAATTTATAAGAATATGAATAACGTGGTGAATCAAACCTGCGACAAACCTAAACAGTAATCAGTGACCGACCATCAAATAAAAATAATTCCAGAAAACGCATTGGTTCAGTAGATATAAGCGCAACGGCAAACTGATTTTACAATATTCAGATCCAATTCATTCCTTTGTGGCGTCCACTGCAGTCAACATGGGTTTTAATAATTAACATTTTGCGGTTTTCGATAGCGGCTGGGTTCCACTGGAATACTTACTCTATGGTCCAGCTATATTTGCTTACTAGATAATTAGGTTTCACTCGATAAATTGAACTAATGTCAACACTAATATATATTGTACACAAAAGTAATTAACGTTCTGGTTAGAGATTATAAGAGAAAATTTATATATAGTATAAAATATCAACATTATCTACATATTCGATATGACATATATTAAGCTTTCAAAATCAGTCTCTTCAGCTATATTATAATGAAGTTTTGAAATTGAAAATGGTTTGGTTATTGTTTACTGTGATTAAAATTTACTTTAGTAGCACGAGTAGACAGAAATTACGTAGTGTCAAAATAATCCGTTGTCTACTTTCCATCAATTTTCAAAACATTGCGTTTTAACTGACGTAACTCAACGTCGAATAATTAAATTTGTACATTAACTCCAAATTTAAGTATACGTTTCGATAAAGAGACATTTGAATGTAAGAGACAGATCGTCTTAAACCTGGGTCGAAATAATTCTTTAATTATAAAATGCTAATCGAGGTCTACGATCAATGGCCGCCCTGGGACAGTTATGGGGTGGAAAGTTGCTACGTTCAGCAAATTTAAATTGTACGTGATTCACTTTTGATTTAATTTATTTAAGGCAGAAGTCGGTAATAATGTATTTTTTAAAACATTTTTTTTCAGTTTCACTCTGTATCTCGTATATAGCAGGGTAGGCAAAGGGAATCTAGTGCTAAAACACTCCGTTCCTAGATTCAGTTTCAATTTTCAAAATATTACGTGTTGAGCGGGGGAACATTATTATCTTCATCATCATCATCATTAGCCTTTCTTCGACCATCATTATGTTGAGCACAATCCCTAGATTTGTGCTTTCAATAGTCACTTGTAAATAAAGATTCTTATTCTTGGAACCGCTTATTCATTTTTCCAATATGTCATATAATAAGGTCATGAAAATGGTCTAAGAAATTACACTATGTTTCGTTTTGAACTTACTGAAACCTCTAGATTTTTGTAGATATAAGTCATATATAAGAATAACTTTGATACAACATGAAAAACAAGAGGACTCTTGTGGGAAATAAATATTTATTACTGTTATTTCTTCACTCTGGTAACGAGGTAAAGACCGTCGTTTAATTTCGTCATTCAACACGTACTGTCTTCACAATTCTGTTGGAAGTGAGGACGGCAGCGTTTTTGGGAATGGAGTGTTTTAACACAAGGTTCCCAGGTTCCTTTGCCTACTCTGCTATGCACAGAATACAAGCTAAAAAATATTAATAACTGTAAACTTAATACTGACTAACTCAGTCACTTTTAATATATAACTTTTAGAATACAGACAAAGGAAATGCATTTCAATTGCAATAAATGTAAGAACGGAAATGAAAATGTATTGTGTATATTTATTTTTTAAGCGTCCCCAGTTATTGCTGTTTTAAGTAAAAATTTTCTAATAAAAGTATCTTTTATATGATTTTGACACATTTTACTAGTGTCGTTTCATTTGTCATTGTTATACCAAACTAACGACAAATTTTCTTTTTAGAAAACGAATAATAAATTGATCGTACTGTAATTCAAATTTAAAACACACCGTTCTATGCTCGGGTTATATAGAACTCTTAGTTATTGATATTTGTGCAAGGGGCAAAGTAGGAAAAAGCTAGTGTTTAGGGTTCCGAACCTTTTAAGGAAGAAAGGTCCCTTATAAAATCACTTTGTTGTCCGTCTACCTGTCTCTCTGTCAAGAGCTTTTATCTCAGTTACGCTACGCGGAGATATCGAGTTGAAATTCAAACCATGTACTCAGATCTACGATCTCTCAATTTCCTAAGAAACCATATTCACACTCTTTCTACATTTACTTTAAAAAAAGATATAGCTGTTTATTTTGCAAAAAACGCCTACTTCGACATTATTGAGGAAATCAAAATTTATAGGATACTTCCGGTTGACTTAGAATTATGAAATTTGGCACGTAGCATCTACAGGTAGTTCTAGTTCTGGGAAAAATCTGTAAATTGTAGATTTGTGGTTAAGTCCTTAAAAATAATAATTTTAAGTTTTACGATAAAGTTTGATATTAAAATCGCTAGTTCAAATCAGATATCAGATGGAAGGGCTCTGGCTAAGTTAAGTTTGAATATCAGAAAAAGCTTGAGACGTATAATTTCTGCACGGAACCATCGGTTGGCGAGCCCGACTCGCACTTGTACGATTTTTTACTATCAAATTAAAATTGAGCGTGATTATGGCCAGTCGTGGCGCAGGGTCACAAGCGTGCGACTGTAATCGCGACGGTTGTGAGTTCTATTCCCGCTCGGGGGAATAAAGTATTTATTTCATATCGTTCCCCACTTTGCTCAAACAAAAATTAAATGGCGCAGCCTAGTTACCAGAGATAAAAATATTAAATATTTCATTCCTTTCTTTTTTTTCTTTCGCCAAAGTATATATAGTCTATAATATTCGTTTTTAATGTCAACAACTCTTATTCTCATTATTCAACTTCAAATATTATACTCGAAAATCAAATAACGTAACATTAAAATCTTGAACTGTAAGTTGACTGAAAATTACATAAAATAAATGTTAAAATAAAAAAAAAATATAATATTTATTACACACGAAAACATCGACCTCATTTGTTGAAATTGGGTCAATTCCATACTTATAATTACACTAGCGGCCCACCCGCGGCTTCGCCCGCGTCCCACTTATAATTCTTTTATTATGCTGCATTTGCCATAATCAATATAATTGATATATTCAATATTTTGAAGGAGTGCATGCAATATATGGCTGCTTGCGGGGACAACATCGGCGGCAAGAGCCTTCCCGCAGGACCCGTGCCTATGCTTGCGTCAGTAAATGGAGCGTTTAATTATTATAAATTTACATTTTCTCAAAAAGTATTCATTCTAATTTCATGTTATAAAAAACCAAAGCATATATTTATAAAATGATCTTGATTATGGAATAATTTTCGCTCGTAAGTTTCAATATCTTTATCGAATAGGAACCGTTGAAGTATCACCTTGCAAGTTTAATTTTTTTGTCATGAAATGCCTTATTGTGACTAAATATGGTTTTGCGGATTTTTTTTACAACTAAAAAAATATAACATTTCTTCCATACAAGGTACTGACGCATATTTTACTTCTTTTGCAGCGCACGCGCTTAAAGCAATTCGATGGCGTTCATTGTTATTGTTATTTCGTTATTAAAGGCTAACTTAGACTTACAACATAATGCTATATAACATAACATAGCACTCCTGTCTACTGTTGAAGAAAGTAGCTTTTATACAAAACAAAAAATAAGTAAATAATCTACTAGATCCAGAGATCTTAGCGTTAAAATAAACAAACAAACTCTTCCGCTTTATTATGAAAATAGTAAAGAAAATATAAAAATAACACAGATATCTTTCATATCGCTTTAGACTACTTAACATTTTTTTAAGGTGCACGCTTTTTGACGCATATAGTGGATCGACAGAAGGAACCTAGTGTTAATATACTCCATGCTTCATGCATGCTATCTTGTCTCATACCTTGCTTTTTGCTTAGAGCGAATAGATGAACATATTAAATATTTCATCCACCGAGTAGAAATCAAACCAACAACCGTCATGTCTACCGACAAACAAAGAAGTGAGGAAGGAAAGTCTTAGTGGGAAGCAAGTGTCTTCACAATAGGTTTTCTGACTACCCTGCTGTGTATGGGATATAGCGTGAAGCTAAACAAAACCATTTCCGGAGCTAGTATCGAACCCGCGACAACCATCTCGCAACTTAGCTTTTATATACTTAGTTAACGAATGAACCTAACAGCTTAGAAAGTTTGAGCTAGGTGAGAGTTAAGGAAGGATAATATGAAACGGATAACAGACTGCTTACTGCAACCAGGCGAAGGCGCCGACAGCTATGCTAATAATATCTTTGTGTAATAGTGCCCCTATTGTCGTTACCAATGTTAGCTTGTAGCCGGTTCGTTTAGTATTATATTTTGTTTCTTATTTCTTTTATTAGTGATTATTCACTCTATTCTCCGTTTTCTGTCTATTCAGAAAAAAATAAGTAGCTATGGCACAGTAACTGACTGGCAAGACTATGGTTGTGGGCACGTTTCCCATTCGGAGGAATGATTTATTTTTATTTCTTCGTTCATTTCTAATAACTATTTTTCAGTGTCAGTTACGGCTAAACACGCATTGTCTAGAAAATGCCGCCGTATTTTCTCGGCATTTCGAGGAAATGGGAAACTTAGTGCCTTAGGGTCCGATCTGCCTACCCAACTATATGTGGGAAGGAGCTTGAAACTAAATAAAATATGTTAGTACTAAGATTACATTTCTTAAGATTAACCTTTTAATTTTACCTTTTTCCTTAATTGTTTTTTATATAAATGTATATTATGGTGTATATATATTTAAAAATCTTTAAATATATATATGTTTAAGGGGCTATGTTAAGCAATGGACAAAGACTTGACGATGAAGATGATGATGTTGATGATGTTGAAAATTACATTAAATATATACAAATAACACATACTCTTTAAAATATTCCAACGTTTCCGAAAGAATTTTAAATTCGAAAATCCATAGTAAAGCAAGTCTTCAAATAGGTAGCGTTTAAACTAGTAGTGGGTTGCGGTTTCAAGATGTAGTAGTTCGCAGGTGCACCTCTACTTCTGAATCTGAGGTATTCAAGATTTACTAAGTATACTCCAAATTAAAATAAATAGCTACAAGTCAAATACATAAGGTAAGTTTTGTATTGATACATGGCCAAAGGATTCATCCTTTGTGTTCTATACTATACTTCTATGTTTTATTTGAATTTGTAATATAAACATTATATTTTTAGTATTGTAAGGTCGTCGTGGCGCCGCGTTACAGCGTCTAACTTTAAGCACGACGTTGTGAGTTTGATTCTCACTCACTCAATAGAATGACTTATTTTAATTTCATCGATTTTGTAAGAACTCCCAGCGCTGCGTTGCTGAGTAAACGCAAAAGCTTGAAATTAAAAAAAATAAAGTTAAGGTGACCGCCGGAATGTCTTAGCACTAGGTTTCCTCAGTCTAAAAAGAAGAAAACATTCTTCCAAATTAAAAGTGAAACCATAAAAACAGTTTCATGTTGCATCCCGCACACAGCAGGATAGGCAGAGGGGTACTAGTGTTAAGACATTTCGTTCTCCATTTCCGCTGAATTCTGGAGATATTGCATGTTTAGTGACGGAACTCAGCGCCGCGCCATGCCTCGATACTAAACCAAAGAAATTAAAACATTAAATATTTCATTTCCTCGAGTGCGAATTGAACCCACTAGCAGTTGCGTTTACAGTCACACACTGCACCAAGAGTGGCCTCAAAATAAATATTCTAGCTAAATTTATTCATACAAAACGAATGAAACATTTAATTATTTATTAATAAAAACGGGCCCCTACAGGAAGTTGATTAAACAGCACATCTGCTACATATACGTGATTTATTATTTAAGAACTGCATAGGATGAGCCCTCCGAGTCGCGTTCGGACTTACAGAAGATGCCTTTATTAATATTCTATATTCCGCTTCATACAGACGAACTCTCTTAACGTGAATTATTTAACTCGGACGAATGGTAAAATTTTATGGTTTTTAGGGTTACTTACTTCAAAACCCTTAAAGGATCACTTTGTTATCTGTCTCTCATTTATTTCGAGCATTTATCTCTAGATTACGTGGATATATCGATCTGAAATCATCAAATATTTATCCTTGAAGTACAGAAAAAATCAAGTTTCTCAAAAATCAAGTCAACGCAATTAACAGAGAGTGTTTATGTATCGTTTTTGCTGCATCTGTATTAATGTAATAAAGTAGATGACTTTGTTTGTTTGTTTTAGCGCTAAGATCTCTGGATCTACTGTTCCGATTAACTTTTTTTTATAGAAAAGCTATATTCTTCAGAATTGCTATATAACATTACTGTGTTAATATTATTTGACCTTAAATAATGAAATAACAATGAAAATGAAGCCCTCGAATTGCTTTAAGCGCGTGCGATGGAAAAATATACGTAAGTACGTTGTATGGCATAAATATTTTATTTTATTAGTTCTAATAAAAAAATTATGTCTTGTAAATAAGCCACAATATAGCATTTTTTGAAAAAAATAATTGAAAATTGCAAGATAATTTTCAATTATTTTTTACTTGTAAATTGGACGTATACTTTCCGAGAAAATGTTAAATTCAAATTATTCAACGCTCTGTTTTTGGCCTAAGCCCAGCTCCAAGGGGGCACCAAGGGCCCCCTTACCGCCGATGACATTCTCTTAAAGAGCCAAGCCAAGCAAGCAAGTGGTGCAATTTATAAGACTTATGAAAACGAACCTATAGGATAGTTCCCGTGAACCTACGGTTATGAAATTTGGCAAGGAGTGAGAACTTGCCCACATAACAGGACGGGCAAAATGAATCTAGCGTTGAGTGGGGAGTGCCCACGCACTGCTCGATGCGTAAATTTTGGACACGTATTTAGTGTTCAGATGCCAGTCGTGGCACAGGGGCACAAAGTGTGACTGTAAAACCGACTGGTTGGGGGTTCAATCCTCACTCGAGGAGATGAAATATTGACTATTGATGAAATTCATATTTCCATTTACTCGCTCTGGTGTCGAGACAAAGCGCGGCGTTGAGTTCTGCCACTTAACACCCAATGCCTCTAGAATTCAGCAGAAAGTGGGGAACAGAGGGTCTTAACACTAGGTTCCCTCTGCCTACCCTGCTGTGTGCTGGATGAAGCAAAAAGCAAAAAAAGCAATGCGCATTTAGTGGTGGGACTTAATGCTTTGCTTTGTCTATCACAGCATTTCCTCGGGTTGGGATCGAACTCACAACCATAGCGTTTAACATTCAAACACTTTAGTTAGTTAAGATTTATTTGTTTGGTAACTTAGAGTTTAAGTAAATCGTGGTATATAATGTATATATTACGAGTATGCGAAAAGAACTAATTTAATTAAACTTATCTCAATAAATTTTCTATCAAACGCAAACAAATTTTTTCAATTAAAACTATTACATTAGTTCCTGAGGTTACCGCGATCAAACACACATTTTCACTTTATAATGCTAATGTATATAGTATACATTATTTTCAATCTTGTAGGTATAATAAATGAAGGGTTATTAAAGTGAACATATCGAAATATAAAAAAATTCTACTATAAAGTTTATTTTGTTTTCACAGTTTACGATACTTTTACAACCGGTAATGCTGTAGGATGTTGTTTTATTAACCTGTAACAGAAGACGGGGATGGTATTATTTTCATGTTGGTACACTGAGTTCGCGAATTATATGAAAACTCTTTGTTTTACCCCCTGTTGTTCGCCTTTTGTATCATTATATAAAGCAGGCAGGAAGTACCTAGTGTTAAGACACTCCTTTTTCTATTTAGTCTTTACCTATATATTAATATCGTGTACTAGATATTATGTGTTGAGTGGCAGGTATATACGCTGTGTTTTGTATTATTAGAGCAGAAAAATTATTCAATCTTGTGCTTATGAAGAAATGAAAATATTAAATATTTTATTTGGTATCGAGGCAAAAAGCGTGGCGTTGAGTTCCGCCATTCAACACGTATGTCTCCAGATATCGGAGGAAAGCGGTAAACGGAAGTACCTTAATGGGAATGGAATGTCTTAACACTGGGTTCACAAGTTCCTTCTACCTACCCTGTTATGATCAGGCTACAGTGTGAAGCTAAAAAAAATTAAATAATGTTATCGCGTACTTTGCATCTCGTAAAACTGCATACAAAACGGGTATTAAACCTTGCAACTACAAGAAATTTTAGTCGAAATTTTTCACTTTATGTGTATTACTTTAATTTGTATAATAATTTATGTTTCATTTAACATTTTAAAAATATGCTGCATTTTTTGGGCTTAAAAGCATATATATTGAGATAATAGTCATCTTTCTTGTTATGGGATGGAGAGAGTATTTAGTTCTTCCCTTTATATATTCGAGTGCGCATGTTTTATTGCACGGGACTTAACGCCGCAACCCTTGCACCCTTTAACCCTTTCTAATTATAATAAGTTAAGAATAAAACGTGTCATAGAAACTTTTTACCGTGTTGTTTTATTTTTTTCCATTCCCATCAATTTCTGAGATTAAACTCAACGCCTCGCTTAATCTTGTTTTACTAAGTGGATAAATGAAGACAATATATTCTTTTGAGTGGGAATCGAACCCACAACAGCAGGTCGACGATGGACTCTGTTTGTTATTTATTTATTTTAATTCCAATAAAATTTAATGTATCTCGCTACAAAAACCAACTAAGCATACCAAGCTACGCTTTCGTAGAGTCGTAGATCCGTCTACTTTAGCTTTGCTTATCTCTTCGTAGTCGCAACTAAGGATTTGGGACGTCACCACGTGTACTATCTAACGTTTATATATGATTTTACATTATTTTACTTCGGGCTGAATCACGCACATAGCAGGGTAGGCAGAGGGAACCTGGGAACCTAATGTACCATTAAAATATTTCCGTTTCCCACTTTCCACCTTTGGGCATCGTTTGTAGAGTGGCAGCACTATATTTATATATTAAAAAATATGAATATTTGCACTTATATATCTTATGGTTTTGTGTCCACTGTCATCTCTCTTTTTCAGACATGTTATCTGAAATTCTCATGATTTTTACGTGAGCTTTCTCCAGCATCATTGATACTGTCTCTAAGGTTAACCGAGAATTTAGTGTAAAAATTTAAATACAAGTATAGCAGGATATGAAGTATAAGATAATTGAAATATACGCATATGACTATTTTACCCAGTTAAATGAAAATATTCGAATTCTATACATCCCTATCAAGAGAGATTCGAACCTAGATATAAGATCATGCATGTAGCCTACCTCAGGCAGCGAGAGTTCTTCATTTCTAATGCTGAAACTCAACGTCGGGCGAGCTGTTAAATTAAAATATTTAAAATGATTCCCCCGAATGGGAATTGAAGCCATAACCAAATTTAGAAAACGCCCCACTGAGCCGCGATGGTCTCAATATTTACTTAGCCTTTTTGTTCTAAGTAAAAACCTAAGCACATAAATACTCCAAGCCGTATGTATTGGCCCTCACTCTTTCTAAATGTATTCACATTGGACACAAATAATTATTGATTTTACATAATATTTTTAGAATCGTGATTCAAAATTTATTGTCCAGAATAGGCAATAAAAAGAGGAAGGCCGAGTAGACGCTAGCTACGATCGAGATATATTTAGAATATACGTTTTGTGTTGTTTTATTTTTATTGTTTCTGCTGTAAACTCACCTTTAAATATAAAATAATGCTATGTATATATTTTTTCTCAACTCTACGCCACGTCTTACCTCGACACTAGAGCGGAGAGATGAAAATATTAAACATTTTATTTTCGTGAGTTTGAAACGAACCCACTACCAGTCGCGCTTTCAGTCACACTTGTGCCCGTGCGCTACGATTAGTGTGTTTTTATTTTTAAATTTTATATAGCAAAAAAATATTTCCTAAAAATTTTATTGAGACACAAAAATTTCACCCGTTCGGATGAACAGAAGATATGGCCGCTTCAATATTTTATACGCCGTTTCATACTACCGTAGAAGCTCTTAACTTGAATTATGTACCGCCGACTACCTAATGCCTTAGTTGTTTGTCATTTTAGACCTTGTTAGTAGTTAATTTAATAAATACGAGACCGTTTGTTAATATGTTATAGTAGAGTTAAATCAATATGAACCAGCTTCCCGCTGTATCCCGCACACAGCAGAGTAAGCAGAGGGAACCTAGTGATAAGATACTCCGTTTCCCATTATACGCCGAGTTCTGGAGGCATTGCGTTTTGAGTGGCGGAAGTCGAAATTAAGATATAAGTGTTAATAAATATTTAATTTCCTCGAGTAGGAATCGAACCCACAACCAACAGATTTTACAGTTACACTTTGTGCCTCTGCGCCACAACTGGCTATAGAAGGCTTGTTATTTTGTATTATGATTTATCTCGCATTATAAATAGTTTAAAACCGGCCAAGAGCGAGTTGGACTAGCGAATGAAATGTTTCGTACCATTGTCTTTAAGAACGGCGCAAAATTATGTTAATTGTATGAGAGCCCCTTCAAATATTTATTTTATTTTGTTGTCTTAGTATTTGTTGTTATAGCTTCAACTTTATTACAACAACTGTGAAAATGTTAACTGTCACGAAACATGTCTCGGTTCGTGTCTCGAAACATGTCTCGAAACGTGTGGTGACTGACGGTCAGACAGGCAGTTAAACTCAGTAATATGATCCCATTTTACCCTTTGGATTTGGATCCTAAAAAACTAGATTTATTAAAATGAAAATAATTGTGACCATCATGGCACAGTGCGACAGCGTCTTTTTACAAATATGAGTGAGGTTGTGGATTTGATCAACGCTTGCAGAAATAAATTATTTTAATTTGCTCGCTCTGCTGAGCCAAACCGCAACGGCGAGTTTTTTACTCAACACGCAATATCTCGGTTCGTAAAGTAACAAAAATGACTATTAGCAGGTTATTTTTGATTTTGACGCCGTCGTGGCGCAGGGGCACAAAGGTGTGACTGTAACACGACGGTTGTGGGTTCGATACCCACTCGAGGGAATGAATTATTATTTATTTAACATTTTCATTTCTTTGCTCTACTGCCAAGGCAAAAGCCCGCCGTTGTGTTTCGCCAATCAAAACCGATAATCAAGGGTGTAAGGGGGGCTATAGGGTATAAGGGGGGCTATCAACCATCTCAGGCCCCTAACTGTCAACCTCACCTGCACGTGGTACACCCTGCTAGACTACGAACGAGGCTCTGGCGACCGAAACTATG
>DWAN01004649.1:0-11960 GCA_018230445.1 Heliconius hewitsoni | reverse complement strand
CGGCGTTGAGTTCTGCCACTCAACACGCAATGCCTCCAGAATCCGACAGAAAGTGTGGAACGGAGTGTCTTACACTAGCTTCCATCTGCCTACGCTGCGGTGTGCGGGATACAGCGTGAAGCTGATTAAAAAAATGTCTATTAAACAGTAATCAATGTTTCTAGGTGTTGTTTGTCTGGTACGGTAAAACTTACCTATGAGACACAACTAGAGTAGTTCTCCCCACGCTGGCGGCATCTAGCGCGGCTTGAACCTACACAAAATATATATAATTTAAAAATAACTATTAATAGGTGTAATAAGTAAGTATTATAGATATAATATTTATACATTTTGATTAATTGACAAGAAACGCATGAACTGGTTAAAATACGGTTTTCTTTCCGTGCAGCAGGGTGCACAGAGGGTACCTAGTGCTAAGATCACGTTTTGATTGTGTTCCCCACGCACGGCCCAATTTTTTGAAACACTGCGTGTTGCATGGCGGAGCTCAACGTCGCACTTAGTCTTTTTTCTACAGTCTTAAATATTATTGCATTTTTGATAGCTAAGCCATAAACATATTACATATTTTTTATTTCACCGTTCCACGCTTTTTGTTTCGTCTCTACAGTACTCGTAAATTCACTCTATTTACCATCAAAGCGAATGCGAAATTCGGATTATCATTTTTCTATTTTCGACTCATTTAAAAGCATCGTGACTATAGCAGCGTCATCGTGACTATTGGCGGAATCTAACGCCGTACTTTAACCAGAGCGGAAAATAAACCCAGGTGGTAATCGATCCCCATTTACGCTAGAATTCATATTAAAGATTAAATACCTGTTTCTCGGCAGCGGGGTCCAAAGCAGAGGTCGGTTCGTCCAAAAGTAAAACTGCCGGTTTCCTCAATAGAGATCTCGCTATAGCGACCCTTTGTTTCTGGCCGCCTGACAGTTGAGCCCCTTTTTCTCCTAGTACAGTGTCGTAGCCCTATTGTATAGAACAAAAATAATCAATATTAATATTATAAAGTTAAAGAGTTTATGTGGTTAACATCACTATTGGTTTGAAGTTATTTTTTTTGTCTTGAGTTCCACCACTCAACACGTAATGCCTCAAGTATTCGGCGGAGTGTGGGGAGTAAAAGTGTTATAATGGAGAACGGAGTGTCTTAACACTTGGATCCCAGATTCCCTCTGCTTACATTGCAATGTGCGAGATACAGCCTCAACAATGTATTTGGTCGTCACAAGAGCGGAGAAATCAATTCAAAGAAGTATTTTACGAAAACTATTCAATAGTAATTTTTATAAAATATAAAATAATGCTTTTAAACTATGAATCGCGGAACTTCTTTGTCGCATACTTACGTTAGCTAGTTTAATAATAAACTGATGGGCATGAGCGGTTTTGGCTGCCTCTATGATTTCTTGTTCGGTTGCATTATCGACTCCTAATGTGATATTTTCTCTTATAGTGCCGCTGAAGAGTACTGGCTCCTGGCCTACTACACCTGAAATAATTAAAAATTTATTATTAAAAGCTTTTTACTTCAGTTTCACGCTGTATCTTGCATATAGCCATGACATGACAGGTACTTATTGAACACAAGATCATTTTTTTAGAAGAAGTAAATATGCAAATCAAAAGACTTTGATAAAACTATAATTAAAAATAAATCTATTATAAGTTATTATAAGTAGGCAGAGGGATAGTAGTGCGAGTAAACAGGTCGTTCCTCAAGGACCACCTAATTTTCGAGCTTGCGTTGATTGGCGGATCTTATCATCGTGTTTTGTCTTAATAAAAATATTAAAAAAATATTTATTTACTTATAATACTTCAAAAATCTATGATTTGTTACCATACATTCTTACTAGAACCAAAAAGCTACCTACCAATACTCCGTCTAAAATGATGCAAATGTAAACTATTCAACTTCTCGCCATCAACTGTAATGTTTCCGCTTTCGGGTTCGTAAGCCCTCTGTAATAATTGCAGTAACGTCGACTTCCCGCACCCGGACTCTCCCACTAGGGCCACCGTCTCTCCTGCGTTGATACGAAGAGTAAGGCCTCTAAGAACCTAGAACGTAAGAAGATTAATCAATAATGTTTTTTTTAAGGCAGTCGTGGCATGGGGTCACGGCGACTGTAAACATGGCGATTATGGATTCAATTTACACTTATGGGATTGAATTATTTTCATTCCGTCTCTCAAGTAACTTTACATATAGCGGGGATGGAGGACGGGTGAAGGGAATATAGTGTTACATTACATTTCGTTTCCCACGTCCGATTTTCGATACATTGCCATATGAGCGTAAGTCAAGCGCCGCGCTATGTCTAGCCAAAGCGAGATAATGAAAACACTTTACTCCCCCCATGGGACACCGTCGCGTGTTGCCTGCGTCTCTACTGTCCCATAGCGACACAAAATAATATTTTTTTTCATACCAACCTTAACATCAGGCCTAGAAGGATAATTGAAATACAAATTTTCAAACACTATATCCCCTCTAAACTTCTCAGGTTTGATTCCGGAGTCGGTCAACGCATTGATTTTGGACGTTCTCTCTAGTAGCTTGAAGAGTGATTTAGCTGCTCCTCTCGCAGTGGAGAAGATTTCCAAATGAGGATTACACATTGCTATGTTCTGTGCTGCCATGAACGAACAGAAGAGTACCTGGAAATTTATAAAAGAGGTTATTATTTATTACATTATTTAACGGCACAGCATGTAACTGTTATATTCTTTCCCCTGAGTGGGAATCGCACCCACAAATATCCCATTTACAGCTTGTAAGCTTATAAAGCTTCCAGTAAGCTTACCGTAACAAGCACACCCGGATCATATACCCGCTCCTCAATGTCTATAGACATGTCGCTGACGACCAACGCCGTGCCGTAAGCAAATACTATTGCGTTTAAGCTGTATGTCAACAGCCATCCTAGACCTGCGCCTGCTCCAGACCATGCGCAGCGGCGCTTAGCCGCGTCTATCGCACTTATCAGGGCTTCTGAGTATCTGGAAGGTTATACAAAAATTAGTTTTGGAAAAAAAAAATTGAAAATCAACAGAAAATATAATGGAACTTGTACCCGCACTTCTTGGTACACATATATAACTAATAATAAAAAAAGTGTAACATATTTAAGCGAGTGTGAGTCCCGTAACATTAAAATTTTTATATGATATCCAAAAAAGATTTTTTCTTTTATTACGAATTCACTATATAATACCTAGCACTTACTTCTCAACCTCCACGTATTCTCCAGCGTAGGCTCTGACCGTCCGTATGGCAGACAGCGCTTGCTCTACAATACGACCAGCTGTTCCGTATGATACCACTTCGTCCGCTGAACAACGCGTTTGATTCTGGTAACAATTTGACTTTACTTAAATATAGAATATTAAAACAATATAACCAATCGTGGCGTAGGGGTGCGACTGTAAATGCGCGACCCGTCTATGGCTAACTTCAGGCCGGTCACGACTCTTGGTCCGTACCGTATATTTTATATTCTCTGTTTTTTGTTTTTCTTACCTTAGCAACGGTAGCAGCTACAAACAATGCGATTGGCACAACCGCCAATCCTGCCATAGTTAACTGCCAGCCATGTGCCAGAGCTACAGCGGATGCTGTGAACACGCTGCCAATTAGATATGATGCCATCGCCACGTGCTGGCCGACACCCATTTTTAGTTTATCTATATCTCTGAAAAAAAAGGAATTTGGTTTATTTTTATTTGCTTAATTTAAAGTATTTTTTTTAATTACATATACATATTACATTCAGGTAAACATATACTTAAGAAATATTTTTTACTTGTTACCACTGGTGTACTGTCAGGTACTTACTCTGTAAGTGCAGATGCAAAGTTCATTGTAGTATTTGTATCGAAAAATGCTGTTTCTTGGCTCAATACTGATCTTAGAAGCTTCCATCTTAATCTTGTTATCTGAAAATAAATTTAATTGAATGCAAGATTCAAGATCAAGATCCCCAATGGGGATGAAAAATGTCTTCGTTTACATTTTGAGATCAGTCAATTCGTAAATCCGGAATATTTAATTATTTTTGGGGACACGAATTACAACCATAAACTTAACGATCAAAGATCCTAGCATTATATAATCTGCTTAAATAGAAAACTTACAGCAAACGCAGGACTGCTTGAGACTCAAAGATTTAAAACTTAGAAAACCGCCGCTGTGATAAAGAAGGAACAGAGTAAAACATTGGAGAGGACTAGGACCCATAAAGAGATGTTCAGTCAATAATAATGGTGATAATATCACCATGGTAAAATTAGTAAAATCAAGGTAATAATACCATAATAACTTAGCTTAGTTTCATCACTAGCAGAGTAATCAGAGAGAACGAAGTCCCAAGCGCTACGGTCCCTACGCAACTCTTTCGCCTCGTCGACTGTTATTAACCTCTTCATACCGGGAGGTCCTCATGCTTTTTACGTGACCTTCCTCCAATATTTTTTATACTTTATTTTCGAAGGTCAAGATCAACCGAGGTCTCTCCGTGCCTTTCTTACCGCTCTTACCATAGTATCAAAATATCAAAATATATGTATACATAATTAATATAATTTGTACATTTCGAACAGCGGAATGTTTAATTCAACACAATATCCAGTTTTAAATTTATGGACTGAATTTAAGCATTAAATTGATAAAAAAACTAGTTATGTTAATACCTAATGGATGTTTGTATAAAACTGATATTAAATATATACCTACATTATGCTAGAAAGGTAGACGGAACCTAGAGAGATAAGACACAACGTTATTTAATTAACAGCCTTATTTTTAACCTTTAAGTTATCTTTGTGTAGCGGAAATTTGTAAAAATGTCACTACAGAGATGATAATTGGTATTACCAAGGCGCTTAACACGAGGTTCGATCTGTCTACCCCGCTACATATGAGGAATACAGTGTAAAACTAAATAAATAAATCATAATGAAAAAATTGCATATATATGATGCGAATACAAAACGAAAAGTTACCCAAGGAGGAACTTAACAGTGAGTTCTCTCTACCCACCATACCATATGCGAGATACAGCGTGATGCTGCATATATTAGGAATTTATTTTGATCTCTTTATATTAGACTTACATTCCCACTCGAGGTAATGTTTATATACATTTAATCTACTTTCATTTTCCCGCTTAGAAAGCGTTACGTCGGCCTTTATTGACTTCAATATAAATAAAATCAAAGATAAGTAGAGAATATTTTTTGAGCTTCACGTCATCATCGTTGTCCACATACCACCCAATTTTCGGGATATTGGGTGGTGATTTACGAACTGAACACCAAACAAGACAAACCAAAGCGTAGCGTAGCGTGTAACAAGACAAAGCGGGTCTTGTTACCGTAGGAAATTAAAATAATTCAGTGTGCCGAGTGAGGTGCGCCACAGTCTCAAGAGCATAGTTAGTAGTAAAAACGTGACGTTGAGTTCCACGACTCTACATGGAATATCCCAAATTCTTAAAGTGGAGGACGAAGTGTTAAAATACTAGGTCCCCTCTCTAGCCTACCCTGCCAAATGCGGAATACAGTTTGAAGTTAAAAAACAACATCCATCATAGACGGTGGTAATTTACTAAAAACCTACAAAGATCCTTTCAAAACTAGTTTCATTATCATGAAGAGCAATAGCCGTATTAAATAATTGCCGTCTTTTAAATTTAATGATAAAGTATGTTAATGAATCGTCGTGCCCAGAGATATAAATTTAGTTTAATTCACTTTCATTGTCAATGTTCATAGATTATAGGATGGTCCTAATTAGGGCTGCCAATCCTGTGGCTTGTATACGACCTCGATATTTGCGGGATAGAAATTTTCAATCTAATCAAAATTTTCAATGGGATCCAGTATACTCGGTTGGTCTTTTAAAATACAATATCGATAAGACTGGAGGACGGTTACGTAAAAAGCGTAGAGATCCACGGGCATGAGGAGTGGCCAAGTATGAAAAGGTTGATTGGTGATAGTGGAGGAGGCGACAGAGGTATGCAAAGACCGTAGCTTTTTTGACCGTTAGGCGCTCTGACCTCTCCGGCTACCCTCCACTAGGAAGCCAAAAATGGTCTGTGAATTATTGGGATAGAGATTAATTGAGACAAGGATGGGTTAAGCTTATAGGAGATAGTTGGAACCAAAAGACATAATTCTCAACACTTACCATCCTAGATCCTGCCCAATTAGCAAGAGTCACGGCTCCAGCAGCAGCTGCTACCTGACACAACATCACAGCAAAACTTGCATATGCGAACGACAGAGAGTCCTCGATCAGAGCATCCATGTGGAGAGATCTGTTGCCATCGTTTCTGTAATATCAAAGTTTGTTATTGTCTGTTATCTGATGTTACGGGACTTATTGCCCTTCAAGTTCTCTGGAAGAAAGCACACTGGATCTGAAGTCTCATGAGTATATCTATAAGTTCTTTGCATCGTCCGGTTAAATAGCTACTATATTCCACGTTGTCGTTTCCGTCTGGGTATTAGCGTCTTTAGCCGTGCCAGAACTTGACACGGTAGCCCCCACATGTCGCAACGTAGGGCGATGTGCCTGCGCGTCATTAGGCGGCGACGCCATGGCCGTAACCAGTCTCACGATATATCGTACCATTTTTAAGGCGAATAGCGGTTTTTCTCCGAAAGTTATAAAAAAAAAACGGAGGGAGAGGAATAGGGCAGGTAAAACAGACGGAAGGATAGGTTAAAGAAGGGAGGAAGCTAAGGAAAGGAGGAGGATGGGAAGAAGGACACCACTCTTAAGGACTGGATGACGGTATAACAGTGGTGGTTCGAGGATCCGGAGTCGCGTACCTTTATGCTCACAAACAGATATAAGTCAGGAGACCCTCTGAATTCATTGCTTGTAAATTGTATATTGTTAAATATTTTTGGTTTGGGCAATTCAAAACCCCGGTGTTTATAATCACAATTTTGAAGTAAAATTAACTAGCAGGTACCACGACTTGATAAATGAATACGAGTTGCGGTGCATGGAGAACAGAGTGTCTCAACACTAGGTTCTCTCTGCCTACTTCACTTGTATAACGTTAATTTAGTACTAACTTTCACTCTTATAATTGAAGCCAGTCATGGCACAGGGGCGTGCTACTGTATACAGCTTGTAGTTTCGATTCCCACTCGAGAAAATTATTTTTTTAATATCTTCAATTTGTTAACGAGGCAATGTATAATAAATAACGATGTTAAGTCCCGCTACTTAATACGCAATGACTCCAGAAATCGGTAGAAAGTGGGAAACATAATTGTCTTAACGAGAATGTAGTAGATCCTACGTGTACCTAAAAAAACTCACACAGTTCACACTCACAGTTAAATGAGAAATAATTAAGAGATGTGAGTGACATAGAAATATGACACATTATGTCTAAAGTAACTCCTACAGCGGGTGGAGAAGGTTCAATCGAATCCATTAAAGCAATTACAGCATACGAGTATAGCCTCTCACTAAATGGACTATCTGATCCAAATAGATTTTTCAATTCAAGCCAGTAGTTCCGTATTCGCCTGGATAAAATCGCAGGGGCACTCCAGGGAGTGAGTAGGAGTGTAAAAAAACAGTATACTAGCTATATTGAGCGAAATATACTCCATACAACGTTGTTTCAATTGGCTTGCGTTATATGTGTGTGCAAATTGACAGATTTCTGTGCCGTTCTTTAAAGTTATTAGATGAGATAGTATTATTGCGCACATTTCTTTTAGTCGCTTATAAAAAGCTGGTCGGATACAATAAGCATACTACATATAAAGTCAAATTTTAAGCGCGACGTTTGTGGGCTCAAATTCCATCGGGGATCAAGGGGCAATTGAATGATCGAGGAAGTAAAATATTTAATGTTTTCGTTTCTTTACTCTGACAATAAAGGTTTAACAGCATTTATTATAAATAAATAAAAAAAAACCAGTAGTTCCTGAGATTAGAGCGTTAAGCAAAACAAACTCTACAACTCTATTGTAGTAGCAGACAATATAGATGCATGTATACTACAGTATATGTAACAAGGATAAACGTTATATTATAAAATCTAGATTTGTTTTTATGGATCAATCTAAAATGAAGAAGTAATGAAGTTGTCGTGACTTTTACCTTGGAATGGTTAAAATTATTTAAACGCAAAAAATCTTTAAGAGCCAGTTGTATTTTATTTAAGTATTCAGTACACTTATAATATGTTTTTAACCTTCACGTTGTATTCATTATAGCATGCAGAGGGAACCTGGGGACCCTCCTGGGGACCTACTGTTAAAACACTACGTTCCCAATAAGACACTTCCATTCTTTACTTTTCGTCGAATTCTGAAGGCAATGAGTGTTGATCTCAACCAGCACTCATTACCAGAGCGGGCTAATGAATATATATTTCATAATTCATTCTCCCAGTGGGAATCAAACCCACGCTTGCAGTCAGTCAGTCAGTCATACTCTATATCCTCACCGCGTGCACAAAAATCCATTTAGGTTTTAAATAAGTTAGTAACGTCAGTCCAAAACCAATTTATTTAATTTCTAAATAATATATCAACATTGACTCCTAAGTGTTATAATAACGTTTTATTACAGCACAAAAGCACGTTACAGAAGGTTAATTTTTTGTTTCAATTTTTTACTTTGCATTTGACTCATATATGTCGAAGTTGTCTTTGTAATATACTTTGGATAATTGTCGAATATTAAATATTGTTTAATTTTATAATTCTTTAAAAAGACTTGTTATATTATTTAAAGGGAACCTGGGAACCTATTGTTAAGACACTCCGTACCCATTATCTTAATTTCTATTCTTGATTTTCTTTACATTATAATGAATAATAATAAATATATCTCGTGAATATCAATATGTATCTCCGTGTTGAAATCTTCGTTTATTTTGTTGTACATTTAACCTTATCTGATCGCACCACGGAAATATCTATATTATAAATTGTCAAACAATCTCTCGCTTTTAGGTCGCGCACGACTGTACACGATGGTTTATTATTAAAATATGTTCGATTTCCTGATATGACTAAATAAAGTGAGGTTAGTGGTGGCGTCGGAGCACAAGCGGACTATTCTACAACAGGTTGTGGGCTCGATTCCCATTCGAGAGAATGAAAATATTTTCATTGACTTTTTGACCAATTGTCGAGATAAACCGCCGAGAGCGAGGAAATGAAAATTTACACCCCGAGAGGGAATCAAACCCACAACCGTCAAGCTTATAGTCAGAAAGTCAAGATAATATCTATGTTTATTTTGATACATACGTAGGTATTATCTTTGATACTCACAATTTCCTCCCTCCTCCAAACAATTGTAACACTAAGGCCTTTGGCGGCAGTTCGTCGGCGTTGTGCCGGACAATAAAGAGTGACGTCAATTCTCCGTAAATCAGAACAGCGGCTACCATCCCCCCGGAGCATGCAACCCCCAGGAGTGCACCAAGACATGTGCAGAGGATTTCTGTCCATGTTGAGTAACGCCACTGAAAAGAAAAAGATTATGTTATTTAATTAAAGAAAAAGCCGGACTCGCGCTGAGTCTGGCTGGCTAATCCGAGCGTTCCGTACAAAAATTGGAGGTCTCGAGCTCTCTCTTAGCTTAACCAGCTTAGCTCACTTGAACTAGCGGCCTTAATACGAAATTTTGCCCCCCTTTTTGAGATTTTTTTTTATTTGGCCAAAACTCTAAATTTTAATTTCATAATTCGATGTCAACCGGAAGAACCCTATTAATTTTGATTGCGTATGGATTGAATTTCAACTTTCGTTTTGTTTTCACACAAAATTTACTGAACGGATTTAGATGAAACTTTACTGTAATTAGCTTATACATCAGAATAACTCATAGCTTATAATATTGTATATTTAATTAAAATTTTAGCATTTTCTTTGACTTTAATTATTTAAGCAATTGCAATTATTTAAGCAATCGTATGACGTCTAAATATACAGTTACCGTTATACTTTGCAGTTAGCATCTCTGTAGATGGTTAGTAAACTTTAGTGTCCAGTTCTGTAATTTAATATGCAATGTCTCGTAAAATGGCTTGGGGAGGTGGGGTTTGTAATGTCACTTGATTCTTTTTACCTACCTACCTGATGCGGGAAAAGCGAGAAGATGTTTGTGTTATCCCTAGCGGGATAGTCAGAGAGATCGGAAACACTTCGGTCTCTGCCTACCTCTTTCGCCTCGTTCATTGTCATCAACCTCTTCATACATGACGAGGTTGATGACAACGCTTAAATATAATATACTCTTTAACTACTATTCGAACTTTGTGGATGAGAACGGGAAAAATTCCACTTAAAACATAAAGTTACAACAAAATCATAAAACATTGTGATCTATAAACTTCATAATTGTTCTCTTCTCATCGCGTGAGTCACTAATAAGAATCACTTAAAATTAATTTGTCTGTATGTCTTCCTCGTATTAATAAACATTGTTAATGAATTAATAAAAACAGTTATTTATGAGTAGTTAACGAGTATAAACTGTAATAGGGCTGTACACGCTTATGGCGCAGGTGGAGGTTATATTTTTGTGGGCTTTGTATGGGGAGATGTATTCAATTGTAGAGTACGCAAGTACGCTGTGTCCCGGATACCAAGATAAGCAGAAAAGATATAGTGTTAAGACCTACCGGCATTGTCTCAAAATATTGCGTGTTCTGTGGCGGAAAACAACGCAGCACTTTGTTTTGTTATTAAAACGAGAGGAAATGAAAATAATTCGTTTCTACAACTGAAAATCGACTCAAACCTGTCACGTCAGGCAGATTATATGTGAGATATATTTCCCAGCTCTAAAAGAGAGCTCCACGCTTTATCCTGCACATAGCAAGGTATGCAGAGAGAACTTAGTGTTAAGACACTCCGTTGTCCACTTTTCGCCGAATTCTGGAGGCGTTGTGTATTGAGTGGCGGAAATCAACGCTGCGCTTTTGCGACGCCAGAGCGAAGAAATGGAAACATACATTTTGGCAAATATTTAATTTCATCTCACAACCAGGCGTGTTTACAATCTCACTTTGTGTCCCTGCTCCACGACAGGCCTCATGTTTTATTTCATTTAATTTTTATTTTTTTCTACAAAGAGCGTTGGGGCGTTAGTTCCACCACTTGCTCGAACTGTCTCTAAAAATGGGCGAAAAGTAGAGAACGGAGTGTCCCGACATCAGGCTCTGTCTGCCTACCCTATAACTAGGAACATAATAAAGCAATTTTATTTGAACTCGCAACTTTTTCGTATATAACATAACGAAGCCATTATAGTGTCAAATCCGTCCATTGTCGAAAACTAAGAAGTCGTTTAGTTAAATACTTGAATGAAGGTTATGTTTGTTTCAATATCGTGGGAACTAAGTGTCACTGGTCACATAATATGCTATTTTATTAACCGACTACTACTAAAGGAGGGTAATATATTTATCAGTATATGTAAGTATAGTTGACCAATTTTGATGACCCTTACGTCAATAGATACGTTTCATAAAATGATTTATAAATAAACAATCCTATTGCATAAAAAATAAAAAGAAAAAAAAAGTGCAATGGCAAAACAGAAGGGCCTACGTCAGGGTCTATTTTTAACCAATTGAATCTTCCAAAGCATCCTTGTAAAGTAAAAAAAAGATAATAAATTGATCATTACTATTATTCCTTCTATTTTGTACACTTGTGATTTACTAAAACGTGTATCAGTCACCGGCAATCTGTAGAATAACTAGTTAAATTTTATAATTACAGATACGAGTAGGTAATGCGCGAAGTATTATTTATATTATACTTTACCTACTTAGGTACCTATAGAATACTTATTCTATAGGTAAAATACTAGTCAGAGAGAGAGAATAGAGAGAGCAATTTGTGCCGTGTGATCCCGGCCTAGAATAGGATCATCCTGGTACTGGTGGTGT